>PVIC010014708.1:0-36193 GCA_004025085.1 Thryonomys swinderianus | reverse complement strand
GGGTCTTTAAACTTGGGGAGGCTGATCTGTTTGAGTTCTTTATATACTGTCGATAATAGGCCTTTGTCTGATACACAGCTAGTAAAGATTTTTTCCCATGTTGTTGGTTGTCTTCTAGCAGTGCCAGCGACTTGTTTGGCTGTGCAGAAGCTTTTCAGTAGGATGAGATCCCATTTGATGATTCTTTCTGCTAGTTTTTTTTTTTTTTTAGATAGGGTCTCGCTTTGTGGTTCAGGCTGGCCCTCAGCTCACTATGTAGCCCAGGCAAGCCTCGAACTCAGCAATCCTCCTGCCTCTGCCTCCTGAGTGCTGGGATTACAGGTGTGAGCCACCACGCCTGGCACTGTGGTATGTGGTATTGATGGCTGGTGGGTGTGAGTCACCACACCCAGCATTGTATGTGGTTACCGGGATTGAACTCAGGGCCTTGCGCTTGCAAGGCAGGCACTGGAACCACTGAGCTATATCTCCAGCCCTGTCTTTGTTTTTTTTTTTTTTTTTTAAGAGAGATTTCATATAAATGTTCAGATTTCCAACTTCACTTGAAAATAATTTTTTAATGTGATACTGGTAGTTCTGCACCAGTCCACTATTGTTGACAGCAGTGTTTGCAAGAATTCCCACTGTTCAATTTTTACACCAGTCTGAACGCTTTAATTTGCTTAACTGAATTTTATAGGCATTCGAGTTTACTCCATAACCTGAATTTACCCGAATAGTAACTGCGGAAGCCAGACTGCGATGGTTGCCTAATACCGACTAAATCTTCCAACTTTGTGACCTTTGACTGGTCAACATTTCTTTTCCTCACATTTTTCACACATAATGTGAGGTAGTATCTATCTCAGGATTATGGAGTGGATTAAAAGAGTTAGCATTTGTAAAATCCCTAAAGTACCATCACACAATAAACGCTTAAAATAATGTTAGTTGCACTAGGATGTAACATCCATGAAGGTGAGAAGTTCTGGACTGCTTTCAGGAAAATTATTCCCAGCACCTGAAACATTGCTTGGCACACAGTAGGTACTCAATAAATATTTGGCCAATGAATGGGTGAATAAATAAATGATTGGGAGTTATTAATGATATTAAGTCAAACTTTTTACATAAAATCTAGACACCAAAAGAAAAGTACCTGCCTTAGAATCCCCAAATTTTATGCTTGCATTTAAACTTCACTTACAGCAACTGGCTATAAATTGGGAGCTCTGAGAACCACCTCATCAAGTCTCGAGAATTTTCTAGAATCCTTCACAAAACAGAAGAAATGTTTACTTACATTTTGGGTTTATTATAAAGGATGCAATTCAGCATAGGGAAAAACTTCCCTCTTAGACATGCTGCCTTTATCTAGCATTTACAGTGGACTTAAGGAACACAGATCCCTCTTTTAAACTGATCATTTATTTCAGTCCACTCAATGGCAAACTCAAAGTAGATGGAAGTTAAGGTACATGCCTTCCAAAGTAACTTACAAGGTAAAGTAGCACAAATAGCATGGCAAGAATAAAATAAAATTATGATTATTATAAGGTAACAAATTCTATTTTCAAAGCAGAAATCCAGAGCATGATCAAAAATATTATTTAAGAATTATAAATCTTAAATTCCTCATCAGTATGAGATATTAGCAAATACTAGGGTTTGTGGTTTCACTTTCTTCTGTTTTAGGTAAACTTGGTTCAAAAATATAAAATGGAAAATACCAAAGAAATAATTCCTACATGTTTCATTGCGTGTCATTCCTACTGGTGACATATAATGCTGAAATTTCCCTCTACCCAGGTGTAATTTCCACATTGCCTGTATAGAGCACAGAAAAGGGTCAATAAATACCATATAGAATGCCTAAGTATAAAACACTGAATTGCAAGTTGTAGGATACAAAGGGATATGGACCCCACCCCACCCACATTCATAAAGGTAGCGATAAAAGATAGTATATTGTGAATAACACTAAAGGGAAATCTTTTCTAAGATCAGAAGGCATTAGAGGAAACAAAACTTAAGGAAAAAGTTGTTATACAATATTCTAGCACTGGAGCCAGCAGAAGTGACACAATAAAAACTGCTTAGGTTAACTATGTGTCAGGAGGAAAGGAGACAGCAGAAACTAGTACTGAACCCCAGATACCACCATGCAGACTCATGTTCTACTTGTAGGAAGAGAGTGAGAAATAAGGACGGATCTGTGGTCCTCATACTACTCAGATTTATAGGCCTCTATAAACTGGCATGGCATATTTGGCTTGGTATGGAAAGTATTTGGAGAGAAAAAAATGTAAGTCTGATCCATATAAGCATATGTAAACTAATGGAAGGAAATAGTATACTCATAGTTGGCTTCCTATTTCCTAGAAAGTTCTATGAAAAGTTTTAAAGATTAACTGCCTCTGTATTATACTAAAAGAATCTGAAAAGTATGAGAAGGAAACCACCAAAAAATAATCCATGCTTCAACTTGACAAAATGATATTTTTAAAGAACTATTTTTAAAAAAGCAACAAACTTGTTCTCATTTTTGAAAAGACTTCAATGCTAATATTGATCATCTTCTCTGAATAGCTTATGTATCTTCTCTGACATGAAAGAAAAACATGTAAGCTCCATTTCACTGTTTTTAAATATGCTTATAGAAAAGACTAGCAACAGCTATCAAGAGGAGCATTTCTGGGAGAGCAAAATTGCTTTGGTATGCAACAAAACAGCCTATTTTGGACAGAACCATCACATCTACGCCCTGTGTGACTACATCAGGAACAATTTCAAAGAAAAGTTCTAATGGAAACTGCTTTGAAGCTACCCAAAGCATAGGGGAAAATAGGCTTATTTTCATCATGAATCTGATATAGGATTGACATTTACTTCACATAGTCTGTAAATTTAAGAAGAAGACCACTGTTAATAAACTTACCCAAAGAATACTCACTGTTCAAAGTACAGTTAGAATAAGTTGATACTTATAAGAATTACATAGTGCTTTCAGATAAAAAGTACATTTCTAATCCTTCCAGACCACCCAATGCTAACAGGGACACTGTAGGATTCACTTTAATGCCACTTAGTGTTTAAAAGTACAGGTCTCTGTTGAACGAGTCACATGCACAGACACCAACTGGGAAAAAGAAATCCCTTAATATCAAAATAAGAGCAGTTTCTTTTTATGAACAGGAGTAATGGCATGGAAGCAAATATAACTATCAATATACAGCAAATAGCTCTTATCAGTGATTCAAAACCACCACCAATATGCAATGACCTGGATATAGAAGCAACAAACAGATGAGCCACAAAACAAGTACCCCATTCTTTTTAACTCTATTTCCATTTATTCTAGTATAGCTAGTATGTTCACTCTACTGTTAAAGTAAATATAGAGTAACAAATTAAAAAACTTTTAAAAAGACATTTCTGAGTATTTTGTCTCTGCCTGCATTTTTTTTGTTTTTGTTTTTTGAGACAGGGTCTCGCTTTGTAGTTCAGGCTGGCTCTGAGCTCACTATGTAGCCCAGGCAAGCCTCAAACTCAGCAATCCTCCTGTTTCTGCCTCCTGAGTGCTGGGATTACAGGCATGAGCCACCACGCATGGCACTGTGGTATGTGGTATTGATTGTTGGTGGGCGTGAGTCACCACGCCCAGCATGGTATGTGGTTACCGGGGATTGAACTCAGGGCCTTGCGCTTGCAAGGCAGGCGCCGGAACCACTGAGCTAACCCTCCAGCCCTTTGCCTGTACTTTTGAAAACTATAAAAAGAGAAATGTATATAGACTAGAAAGGTATGTATCCTCACTTCTTTTGCAGGTTTTTTCATGGCAACAGTTTCAAGTTTTTCTTAAAAGATAAAAATGGTTAAAAAAAATGTGGTTAACAAGCAACTGGGAAGTTTTTGTTCCAACAGGACAGCGAATTATGGATCTCCCAAGTCAATATTATGACGATCTGGGTTTACTTTAAAGTTATTTATTACAAACCACTTTTTAAAAGCTATAGACGTCAGAGGTGAGGTACCTGCCTAACCAAATCCAGTCATTTTCCTTATTGCACTATCTTTCCCTTGACCTGCTATGGTCACTAAGTATTATTAGCTTGCAAACTTAGTCTTTACTCTACTTGGAGCCAATAGAGAGTGAGCAGTCGGACAAGAGCAGAGAAGAATCAGCTGTCTTAGCCCAATAACGACGCAGACAGGAAAGATGTGTTCATGTATGCCTCAGTTTATGCAGCTGTCTTAGAATCTCATCAAGTAGGGTACACTCAACTTGTGTTTTGAATCTGACCTTGAATAAGAGTCTTTCCACACTGAGTCCCAATGGGCCAGCTTAGCCTTTATCTGATCCCTCTTGCTGGGGAGACAGAACTCAACTTACTGTCCCATCCAGACAGCACTCCTTCAATGTGTCAGAGAATCCTGATGCCCAAACCTACCAAAAAAAAAATCACTTGTACCCCTCAGATTAAACCTGATGTTATCAGTCTTATAAAACTATCTTTTAGAGAAGGGTAATCCTCTGTGACTTTCCCAATCCACAGAGCCATTGTTGAGTTCTGAGTAGAAAAATCATGGGGGAGAATGGCTATTCCCTTAATATATATGATGCTCCTTTTATGTCATGTCAAGTATTTCCATTAATTTTCTTATTTAAACATCAGCACAATATCATGAAGTCCGAACTAAGAGTATCCCTCCCTTACAATGTGGAGACTAAGGCTTACAAAGAATAAGGGATTTATCCAAAAGTTAACTAAGCAATCTGACTCCCTAAAACCCTGCTTTTAGAAAAACTGGGTAATATATGCCAATATTTTATCGAACCTCTTGTGCCACCAAGTATAAGACAATCATTTTAGCATTAATATAACAAGATACTGACAGGAAAATAGATACAATATTTTCTCAGTGCCAATAAAAATGTGGACACTTATCAATGTCAGTTCAGGACTTGTTAACCATCTAAAACAAGAACAGAAAATTGAGAGTATTTAGAAACTTTTACAAAGTTATTACACTATAATGACATTTTTAATTGTATTTCATAAAAGCAATGAAAATAAAACAAAAAACCAGATCTTTGCTTCAGATACTCTTGAGATACAGTCTTAGAATTTTAATTTTATTCCTATTTGTTTTCAGGTGTAAAGCATAGATTACCATTACAGACAAGTAAAGTATTATTATTTTACTTGAGCAAAAAAATTGGAAAATAGAAGCTAAGTAAATTGGTTAAGGTGGTTGAAACATTTTCCCACTTGGAGTCTGACTCCTGTGACACTCTTTTGGACACAGCTATGGGTGCCCTCATTTTTCTATGTGCCAAGGCTGCTCTCTAATTAGGAGGGCTGACATCTCAGACACTAACACCTGGGATTTAAGGTTTGCATACTTTAAGGTCACTAAATATTGTATGAATTTGCTTATGTTTCTTTTTAATTACTTCAAATATTTTTACCATAGTACTTCAGGCAGCAGTAGCTGTTTTACTAATGCAAACATCATAAAGTTGAACATTTTTTTTTAAAAAAAGATGTCTTAGAAGTCATCAAACAATGGCATCATTTCTCTCTCACTTCTATTCTCTACTATGTATATACCCAAATATAAATTTGCAAGAAATTAAAGTCGTTTTTCATTCCTACTACTCACAGACAAAATTTAAGCTGATATTTTGACAATCTTCATTGTGTAAAATAAAGGTAGTTGGGTGATCCACAAATAGTATCAATTAAACATATCCCTCCATACACCCTGAAGAGTCTAATTAAACACACTAAATAAGAAGCATTCTCAGAGTTCAGTTCTTACTAATCTCTACCATTAACTTTATAATTCATTAAACTACACTAGTATCTAATCATGCTTTCCTAATTAGGTATTACTGAAAGTTTAGGGTACATAATTAATCATAAACATTATTAATGAGTACTGCTCAATCCTGGCTATAAAAGCAATGTTTCTCGTGAAGAGCTTGGAAAATAATGGAAAGCATAATTAAGATTTTTAAAAAATCACTACAATCCAAAGCTCAAATTAATAAATGGTTTCTAGTTTATAAGTCAAGGGTGAACTGATAAAATCATTATTGAATTTGAAAATCTATAAGTCAATCTTTGATGGGATCCACAGAGTGAATTCTCAAAATGAACAGAGACTCCTAGGAGGTCTTACACACACAAAAGTCATGGGCTCCACCTATGACATTCTACTACCAAGCCAGATACCTTAACACATTATGGACATCATGTTCGAAAAACTTGGCTAAATCACTTCAGAAAACACTTAAGATCTCACGAATTATGTGAAGGACTGGAGTTAATGTCTTTATTCTCATTTATGAGAAAGATGGGGGAAAAACTATGAGGAGAATGTGAGAGAGAAGTCAAGTACTCGTTCATCTACTGATAATTCTATTTTAACAGAATCAAGCTATGAATATTTCCTTCAGAAAAGAACAAAAAATTGTTAGGATTAAAGACACCAATTTATTGAAATGCTATGACAGACATACTTTGGTGGTTTCTCTAGTGGTTAATGCCTGATAATAACTAAGACCTTATAAAAGTACCTTAAAGAGAAAAGGAAATTCAAAGACACTTAGAGAACAGAAATGTTAATGAATTGTATATATAATTTAAGTCATATAACTCTGTACATCCAAAAATTTTGTTGGAACATAGTAACAAATGTTACTGTAACATCTGGATGGAAAAAAAGTCCAAAACCTATCTCAGTCAATAAATAAAAGTTGATTCAGTGCATCAGATACTTAAGTATAAAATTCACAACCAGAAAGATGCTGAAAGGAAACCTAAATAAAACTCATCACTTTGTGGTATACAAGATTTATTGAAAAAAACCCATGAAAGTACTAATTTAAAAATTGCAAAATATTTGAACAGTCACCTCGCCAAATGAGTAATGAATAAAAATAGCCAAACAAGAAAGGTCCTTGATAGGTATAACTCATAAGAGCAATAGAAATTAAAATCACACCAAACTAACAATACATACCCATTAGAACATCTAAAATTTTAAGAGACTTAAAAAACCAAGAAACTTACAAAAGTGAATACTCCATATAACTCATTATATGAAATTCAAGAAAAAGCAAGCTAAACTATATTCATAGAAACTACTTGGGAACAGGAGAACTGTTGACGGAAAGAAGAATTTTCTAAAGTAACAAAAATGTCCTTGTCTGGGGTGGTAGATTTATGGGAATGTAAAATTTTCAAAACTCACTAAGTATCTAAATACCTATATTTTTGTGCTACATTTATGTATACAAATATCAACACTTAATTTCATAAACATACTTAATGAGTTCCTACTTTATGATACATGCTCCAAATTATTTATTTTTGTGTTTGAAAGTCTTAAATGGATTTTATTATGGGTAAAATTAAGTATTCTTTAAATCTCCCTCTGAAGGGTAACTTACCAATTCTCAAAAGATAACACAGTTCACCCTGTCTCAAAAAGCAAAAAAGAAAAAAAAAAAGATAACACAGTTCAAGGCTTATATGTCCCTTTATCTTTTTAAACAGAAATGTCACTATTTGCAAAAGTGAAAATAATTATAATATTTTGAAAATTATTTGCTTATTTTCAGTTTTTCATCTACTTGCTTAAATTTTTTAATACCTTTCTAAACTTGATAGTTGACAAGGCCTGAGAAAGCACCTTTAAAGCAGTAGCACTGACGGTGACACGGTGCTGTTTGATATCACACCACAGTTGGTCAGTCAGAACTGTCCTTGGTCTCTCTGCCTACATGGTGTGAGCAATACTGAGGTTTCTCTAGATGAGAACAATTCCAGCAAAACAGTGTTAGTCATGTGCAAAACAACCAGTGAGTTTCAAAATATTTGTGGGGAGAAAAATGCTTACTGTCTTCTGCCTGGATTGTTATGCCTGAGTCACTACCTTATCTAGTGAATTTTCTCGTCATTAAATTCCATTTCCTGATAGCAAATCCTCAAAACTGTTGTGCTCTAGACCTTTCATAAGCATATGTTGTTAAAATTTCATGCACTTCTTCATGATTTCAAAATTGCCATCTGTATAACAAGTGCCAAATCCAAGTAAAAAAAAAATTATTACTTAATACACAGTGTTCCAAAAGAATGCAAAACACTGCCCAGGATGAATTCCTAATTCTTTCAAGTTCCACAGTTTGTCTAAATTCAATTAGGGGGAAGGAAAAAAAAGTTGCCTTGATTTAAAATTCTCTGAGTCATTTCTTATCATAAATAATAATGATCTAAAATTACAATGTGTGTACCTAGAATCATAACAAATGCCATATGTCAAAGAGAGTATTACTGGAGTAATTTTCAGTATCTATATAATTAGTGCACATAATATATTTAATGGCCTGTTACATGTTTGGCTGGCAAGTTTCTACATTTACTAACCTCATAATTTTAAATTACAAAATTGTATTTCAGCTTGTTTTTATTTTGACTGCATCCAAAAATATATTAATAGCACATATAGTTAATAAATGAACCATTATTTCTCCAATGTGTATAAAATACACATAAGTGATGTCAATAGCATTAAATTTTCCTACCAAACAGGGAAACAATTAAATTTGTGTGAACTGTAAGATCAGGATTAAGCTAATTTTAATAAAAAGAAAAGATCTACCTTACTTTTTAAAAAACCAGACATGCAGTCATGTGAATGGTAACCTAATGCTGACTGTATAAACTATGAACTATGCAAAGGCTTTGCAGCTGGTTTTGATCAGCTTCCTTTGTTTAACATTAAAAGTTAACTTCCACAAGACACATACAGGCTATACATCCTACAGGTAATGATTACCAGATGTAGATGTTCTTCTGTTACTGTGCCTGATATCATAAAGAACATACTGTAAGGACAGAATAACTTCGTTAGAGATGCTGATGGATCCTATGATAGACATAGGCTCTTCCTAGCCACACTGCTACAAAGACTCATATCTAAAAGCTTCTCAACCTTTAAAACAGTGATATGAGGTTATATACAAGTGTATGTGGAGGAACATTTTAAAAAGTTTAGTTGACCTTCCTATTAGCTCCTTTTCCCTTTCAAAATGATTAAATCACAGCCTGAGTAAAAGTGATTTTTTTATAATTAGCTCAGTATAAAACCCAACCTACGATAAAGTGCTGGGAGACTAGATGCCCAGTTATTGGCAGGGTCTCCCAACAGTGTCTCTGCCCCAAACTACTCCATATATAGATACAAGCCTATCATCCAAAAAAACACCACCTGAAAACTAAACTCAGAATTTTAGCTAGCTCCCAATTTCTACTGAATGTGGTCTGATTGTAGATTTGTACAACCCTTGTGGAGATCAGTGTGGAGATTCCTCAGAAAACTAGGATTAGAGGTCCCATTTAACCCTGCTATTCCCCTGCTAGGAATATGCCCAAAGGAATTAAAAGATTCATATTGTAAAGACATATGTACACCCATGTTCATAGCAGCTCAGTTTGTGATAGCCCCATCTTGGAAACAACCCAGATACCTATCACCTGAAGACTAGATAAAGAAGGTGTGGGTTTAATAAAATGGAGTATTACTCTGCCATAAAGAACGACAAGTTTCATTCATTTATGTGCAAATGGATACACCTTGAGGACACACTAGTAAGTGAAATAAATAGATCCCAGATATAAAAATACTGTATCTTTTCTCTGGTATGAGAACCCATAGATATAAATGAGTTCTAGAATGTATGATAGATTTTGTAAAATAGGAAGTATTCAAAGGGAATGTGTTGGGGGAATATAATGAGGGGAAGAATAAATATGATTTGGAAAAAGAAATAGAATGTATATAAGGAGTGGGAGGTTGTAGGCGAGTAGGGATATAAGTAAAAATGAGAATTAACTTCTGCCATACAATGGTACAAATTCCCCAAAGTTGAGTGTGTGAGCTGTATATTGGTACATAAAATGTACCAATAAAGAATTCAATTAAGAAATTTATTTCCATCTTTTCCTTTTCATTGCTGCCACATCATCCTCAAAATGAACTTTCTTCTACAACTGTTCTCCTACCTATACCTTTCACTGTCTTAACCCTCCTTCTAATCTGTGTGGTCAGAAACTACTACTCCAAAACCAGCATGAGAATGATGTTATCCAGGAAGCATTTTCTAATTCTTTTTTTTTTTTTTTTGAGACAGGGTCTTGCTTTGTAGTTCAGCCTGGCTCTGAGATTACTATTGTACCTCAGCCAAGTCTGGAACTCAGCAATACACCTGCTTCTGCCTCCTGAGTTCTGGGATTATAGGCATGAGCCACCACACCTCGTGTATTTTCTAATTCTTACAGGAAAAATAATTTCTTCTTTGAACCACTGTGATATTTTATAAAACAGTACATTTTCATGCATAGTGTATTTATCTCTAAATATGTCCTCTCCTTAAAGATTTTGATTATGATACTCATAGAATATCATTTTGCATAGAAATATTCATAGAGTAAAAAACCTAATTTTCCCTAAGGCCAGGTATAATGGAGGAATGAAAAACACTAAATGTATTTTTAACATAATCAAATGTCACATTTTAAGTATAAAAACTCAATACACACATACTGAAAAATACAAAGTAAAATGACTTTTCTTTTCTTTTTTTTGGTTTTTGAGACAGAGTCTCGCTTTGTAGTTCAGGTTGGCCCTGAGCTCACTACGGTGCCCAGGCAAGCCGCCGTGAACTCAGCAATCCTCCTGTTTCTGCCTCCCGAGTGCTGGGATTACAGGCGTGAGCCACCACGTCCGGCATTGTAGTATGCGGTGTTGATTGTTGGTGGGCGTGTCTCCACGCCCAGCATTATATGTGGTTACCGGGGATTGAACTCAGGACCTTGCGCTTGCGAGGCAGGCGCCGGAACCACTGAGCTAACCCTCCGGCCCAAAATGACTTTTCTTTTTGCCTACAATGTCCTAAAAAAAATTAAATGTGTATTTTAGGGATGAAAAGAATAAAAACAACCTCGGAAAAAAAAAGAATGGCACTGGTGAGACAAAACTTTAAGGAATTCCTATAGAAGAGGAATTAAATAATATCAGACTGGTTGAAAAGCCACAATTCAAAACACACAACAGGGCAGTCAGGTAGGAAGAATCAGTTCCTGGGAGGCACCAGACTCAGAAGAGATACAGCAAGAGGGGTCGCAGGGTCAATCACCTGGACAATTATGGCAGGAAGGTAAGAATGATCCAGAAAATGTGGGAATCAAAATTCCCTCTGTCAAGTTGAGCTAACATGCCCAGAGAGAAGAATCCACAGGACAAGGAGAACAAGTCCACTCAAAGCCCAGTGCTCAGATCTCTGAGGCTCAGCTCCATCTAAACCCTCCTTCCTTTGGGGAGGAAGGAGGGGATGGGGCAGCCTCTCTGTGGGGTCAGGCCAAAACTGAACTAAGTAGCCCAGGCTGGTCTCAAATTCACAATCCTCCTGCCTCAGGCTCAAGTGCTGGGATTGTCAGTGTGCATGTCCCACTTTAAGCCTTCTCCTTCCAAGACTTGAATGGGCATTTTATAGTGTGTGTCTTCTGAACGTTCAACCATGAATGTGTACATACACTCAAAAGCCAGAGCCTGGCTGGGAAGATGGGTATCTTTTCACATTAAGGAGAATCTTCAACATGCTGCAGAGTTAGAAAAAACTGGGGGATGGGAGGCTGCAGAGTACTGGAACTTCCAGCATCAAACTGTGAGGTCAGATGATTTTAAATCTGAACCCAGGAGTCCAAGTTATTAAAAGATGTATCTGTCAAGATAGGGTATGAAATATGTTACAAATCAGTTCGCTATTTAAGACATGTAGTATACGATTGGTACAGATTCAGTCTCAAGACCACAACTTAACTACGTCCTTTCATAAACTAAAGGAGAGTATTTATAGGATATAAAAGCATGTGAATATTTCCTACATTGCCCTATGTAAATGAAACACTTGGGAATAAACTCAAGATAAGCAACAACTTAATAAGAACACTAAGTTGAGGCAGAGTGAAAAACTTTTACTGAAATTAATTAAATACAATTAAATCTAATTAAAAACGGATAGACTGTATAAGATGCTTAAGGCTAAAAACAAAAACTTTCAGTAATTTTATGGGAAGACAAATTCACTACTGAAGTACAATGTAGGAATTTGGGAAAACAAAAAAGTACCCTAAAAGTTCAATGTAGAAAGGCAGAAGAGAGAAATGACAGCATACTTAAAAGTCTTGTCTCTGGCAGAGAGTGGAAGCCACAGTACTAAGCACCTTGAGGGAAGCAAAAGTTGGTACTTTGTATGTAATAGCATTAAAGCATACATGTTAACTGCCTTTTATTTTACTGATGACATACCTGAGATAAATAGTTCAAAAGGAGAAGGATTCATTTTGGCTCCCAGTTTCAAAAGATCCAGTTCAAGATCAGCTGGCCCCATTGCTCTCAGGCCCATGGTGAATTAGAACCATACTGGCCTAATGAAGCTGCTGACTCTGGGGCAGCAGAAGGAAGATGGCAAGGAAAAGAAATTTGTTCTTCTCCTTAAACAACGTGGTGGCTTCTC
Organism: Thryonomys swinderianus; assembly: GCA_004025085.1. Lineage (NCBI taxonomy): Eukaryota > Metazoa > Chordata > Mammalia > Rodentia > Thryonomyidae > Thryonomys > Thryonomys swinderianus. The sequence continues at coordinate 23,625 of PVIC010014708.1, read as the reverse complement.
TAGGTTATCTGTGTCTTTATATAAAATTTTTAATCAGTTTGTCACCATATACAAAGCAATTTGCTGGGATTTTGGCTGAGAATGTGCTGAATGTTTATCCAGTTAGGAAGAATCCTGACTAGTCTTCCTTTTTATAAACGTGTACATATCCCAATTTATCTGGTTCTTTGATTTCTTCCAACAGAACTTTTTTTTCACACACATTTTATACATACTCTTTTAGTATTACACTTAAATATTTTACACTTTGTGGTACTACTGTAAATGGTACTAGGTTTTTAATTTCAAAGAATATTTCATGGCTGGTATATAGGAATGCAAATCACTTTGTGTATCACCCTTGTATCTTGCTACTTTGCTGTAATGATTTTTTTTTTCAGTTTTTGAGACATGGTTTCACTATCTCAAGGTTGGCCTTGAGCTCACTACATAGCCCAGGCTAGTCTAGAACTTACAGCAATCCTCCTGTCTCTGCCTCCCGACTGCTGAGGTTACGAGCATGAGCCACCACACCTGGCTCTGTAATGATTTATTTGTCTAAACTATCTTTAAAAACAATACCATCTGTGATTCATAGGAAAAGGTCAAAATTCAACAGTAATAGATGCTTGTAAGAGGTTGATTCCAGTCCTCAAGGGTTGAGGGGCTCAAGGTTTCAGTGAGAAAAATGATGTAGCTGTGGTAGAAAGAGCAGAAGTAGACTTAGAAGAAGAATCCAGTGGTGTGACTGAATCACTGTAACCTCATGATAATACATGCATTGATAAGCTGTTTTCTGGATGAGCAAAGAAATAATTTCTTCCGGTGGAAACTATTTTTGGTGAAGTTCTGTGAACACTGCTGATTACACAACAAAGGAGCTGTCCTATAAATAAAATGCTACTGAACAACACTGAGAAAATCTACAGAGATAAATCTTGTGAAAGGAAGAGTCAACAATGCAACAAACAACCTTTTCTTATTTTAAGAAACTGCCATAGCTACTCTTACCTTCAGTAACCACAACCCTAACTGGTCAGCAGCTATCAAAATCAAAAAGGTAACTCGCTGAAGGTTTAGATGATTGCTACCATTTTCAGCAAGAAAATATTTCTAAATTAGAAGTGCATACACTGTGTTATTAGATGTAAAGGTACTGCATACTTAGAGTACTAGAGTTTGAGTAAGGGCGTGAGTGTGTTGCCCAAGTGTTCATGTGCCAGATGTTTACTCTGGAGTGGCACTGTCAACCTGGTGGGCTAAACAGAAGGTAATCTGGTCACTGGGGGCACCTATTCTCAAGAATTAGTGAACATATACTGGGTTAAGTTTTGTAGGAAGGAGTCAGTTCCCTCAAGAATAGGTTCTTACAGAGTCAGCCCAGCTCTTCCCCAGCCTCCTGCTTCCTGTCATGTCATGTGAACTCTCCTGTACATGTTCTGGCCACTGGATACTAATGGGTTGAGGCCATCACCAGGCCCAAGGAGATGCTGGTGCCATGCTTGAAATTTCCAGAACAGGGAGTTAAATAAACTTCTTTGTAAAGTATCCAGCATTGGATATTTACATTTTGTTATGACAACAAAAAACAGACTAAGACAAGTGTAAACATAACTTTATATGCACTGGAAAAAAACTGCATGACTCAATTGAGAAATTTGCTTTATTGCAGTGGTCTGTTACTGAATCTGAAATATCTGAGTTATGTCTATTTATGTTCAGCATAAACATCTCTCATGAAATCTACTCATATATTTAACCACCTATTCAATCTACCACTTAGATGTCTTACAGGCGTCTCGAAACTTTAAAGTAAGATAACCAAATGGTTTTGTTTTTTTCCCTTTGGAAAAACCACTGTCTTAGTCACTTTATTGATACCAGACACAATACCCAGTTTTCTTCACTTAGCAGAGGTATATTCTGGCTCACAGTTACAGTCCAAGGTCAAATGGCTCCAATGCAAAAAGCCAGCAGGGCACAGTGAAGGGAAAAAGCTGTGCCTGTTAAGGCTTCCAAAAAGAAGAGACAGAAGGGAAGAGGTAGGGAGAGAAGGCCACCCTTCCAGGCCACACCCTCACTGACCACTCCTTCTTACCAGGCTCCACCTAACAGCAGGTCAGTCAACTATAGCATCCCCATGATTCAATTACCTACCAAAAGCCCCGTCTTTGAGACCCTGGAGCCTCTGAGAGATATTTTTGAACCAAATCATAAACCATTATTTGTCCAGCTACTCAAACTTCCACAAGGAATCCTCAATTCACTTGTTACCTTCACATCTACTCTGCAGGCAGTTCTTCCTGTAGCACCTGCAAAACCAGGCCAGAGCACGCTCGCAGGGAGCACAAGAGAAACCTGTTTCCCTGTTTCTGCACTGCAACTCTCACAGCCTAATCACAACAAAGTCATTGGAATGACTTTGGATGTTTTTGTTAGTACAGTACATGTTTTCTGTACATGATGTCTGTATTCCTGAGTGGAGTTTGTACATATACATTACACATCTTAAGTCCTTTTCATCTTCTTTCCCTATCTTCCCCATCCCTCCATTCTTGGACTCTTCTCCCTTTGAGAAAAAAATCTTCCAATTATCTATCCTTTATTTTGCTCTTTAGAGTGACCTTTTAAAACTTTTAAATCACACAGGATGATGGATGGGAAGAGTTCTGAGGATTTGTTATACTAGGTTTCTGAGTGAAAATACCTACAGGTGCACTTGGAAACTACTGGGAGGGTGAAAAGACAACTAGTATGCTTACTTCATTTGGACAGAAATTCTAAGGAAACTGATGTGTTTTTGCTTCAAAGTAAAATGAAAAAGTGAAAAAAAAAAAGTTGGTGAGGAAAAATCTACTTTAAACCAGAGCACAAGGGGGGCCTGCCACGTTTAAATCCTTTTGTGGGCTTTTCAGTCGTACAGCCAGATCCATCTCCGACTGTAGGATGCCTATCCACGTAAGCCAGACCTTAAAAAATTCTCTCCTACACAAATCCAAAGAGAGTGAAAGAACACAGAGGAAAGCACTGTGTTCTGTTTTTCACACCGCATTTCTGCTCCCACCTGCCTTCTCCTCACTCCATGCGAGGCACACGGACATTCTGGTTGGTTGTGGAACAAATTCTGGTCTCAAGCGCTTCAAAATCACTGATCCCTCCACCTGAAATGCTCTTTCCCTTGATGTAGGTATGGGATCCTCCACATGATTTAAGTTATTGCTCAGATATTATCCCTCCGCTGTGCAGTAACCTTAGTTCTATTGCTCCCATCCCTTACTCTGTGTATTTCTCTCCCAGCAGTAAACACTTTGTGACATTATTTATTCACTTACTCACTAGTTTTTTTGCATAGTGAAATACAAACTTGGTGAGGCCAGGGACTTTTGTTATACACAATGTCATATGCAAACACCTAAAACAATGCTGGGCATATCTGTCAATAAATCTTTGATGAATGAATGAATGAATGAATGAATGAATGAATGACAGAAGTTTTATGTGACAAATAATCACTATTCAAATGAACTCCATCTCTTTTACACAGAGTATGATTAAGAAAATGGGATTTTACTTGTATCATGTCTGAATCTACATAATTATACACTATTTTTTAACAGAGTTATACCCTAACAGTAGCAATAAAAAACACCGTAGTGGCAGAATATTTTGCCCTTGGGGCTGATAAAACATAAACCAGAAAGTATTTTAAAACAACTGCCTGCCAGGCAATTTTGGCCAGTTTTTGCACCTGAAACAGAGGGAGAAAAATCCAGATGAACTTTCACTAAATTATATTTAACTATAATGTCTTGTTTTTATGTGAGGTGGTTCCTAAATGAAATAAACAATTTGAATAAAGTGAAAAACAATTAAAACAGGAATTAAGACAGTGAAATATCCATTCATTTTCATTAACTGCCAAGAAAAAAAACCTGGGATATTAAGTTTTATTGTCTTGTATTTCAAAAGAAATACTTAAATATTTAATTAAATTTTTAGAAATAATACATGCATAGAAATACAGTACTTATATATATTATTTAGTAATGCTCCAAGTTTTATTCAACATTACCAAATTATCAATTTCAACTTAAACCAAGGAGGAGCTACACACTCCATCCACATTTATTATCCACTTCTGACAAATTCCATTTAGAGATTTTATGTCACATGCTTCAGAAGAGACATAAGAGACTTCATACTTCAATTCTAACAACTTATTTCTTGAGTGAACATGGTATTTTTTTTAAAAATTCACAAATTACTGAAATATACCCAAAAGTAGACATTAGAACATACAAGAATACAAGAAATTATTTAAGATGGTAGTCAAACTCTTCTGTTTATCTCTTCCCTATTTTTTTTTACTGTACTTTCCCATTCTTTTCTGTTAAATAAGATGATGAGTTCATCTGCCTCTTTCTTACCCCTTTATCTCCTGAATCTACCTCAAATAGTTCATAAGATACTAGAACGGGAATGGGGAGAAAATGAGAATCAAGATGTGTCATGTACTGGTATAAACTCTCAATGTTGAATGTGACCATAATGTATATATAAAATATACCAATAAAATCAATTTTTTAAAAATACTAGATATTCAATAAATACTAGCTGGATCAAAGGAGGACAAACTTTTACTTATCTACAAAAGATATTCATGAATAATAAAACAACAGCTTTTTAGGTAGAAAGAACAAATACACTTAACAATTCTGTAACTACTATTAAAAATAAATCCAATTCAATTATCATTTCTATGCTTAATATGTTTTACTTTTAGGTATCAGAAACTCACATTCTACTGAAAATGACATTTGGCTGTTCAAACACTTAACTTTGCAGCTAGAAATGACTAAATTTAGTCTTGTCACTGATTTTATAAACTCAAATATAAATTTTTTAATTGGATTCTTTATTGGTACATTTTACATACAGCTCACAATCACACTCAACTTTGGGGAATTTATACCAGTGTATGACATAAGTTAATTCTCATTTTTACCAATATCCCAATCCACCCCACAACCCCCCCACCCATTATATATGTGTGCTTTTTCTTTTCAAATCATATTTATTCTTTCCCCTCTATGCTCCCCTACTACATTCCTTTTGAGTATTTCCTATTTCACAAAATCTATCATACATTCTAGAACTCATGCACATCTACAGGTTCTCATACCAAAGAAAAGATATGATATTTACATATCTGTGATATATTTATTTCACTTATTAGTGTCCTCAAGGTGTATCCATTTGCACATAAATGAATGAAACTTGTCATTCTTTATGGCAGAGTTTTTATAAAAACCACATATCTTCCTTATCCAGTCTCCAGTTGATGGGCATCTGGGTTGTTTCCAAGATTGGGCTAACACAAACTGAGCTGCTATGAACATGGGTGCACACATGTCTTTATGAAATGATTCTTTTAATTCCTTCAAATATATTACTAGCAGGGGAATAGCAGGGTCAAATGGGACCTCTAATCCCAGTTTTCTGAGGAATCTCCACACTGACCTCAAATGTTTAATCTTAGTAAATATTTCTCACCTTACTAATGTCATCACTCATTTTAATGATAGATACAAAACGATCAACACATTTCATTACATTTTCAGGCACCTATATTTGCGATGTAACAGTTGGCTACTACACACATAATTTTTGTCCAAACTATTTAGGACATATTTTCACTTCCTTTCAGAGAATCTGAAACTAATCTAGACCTTCAAACTCTATATCTAGACAACTTAGGGCCTTTAAATCACCATTAAGAATGAACAAGAAATAATAAACACAACATTACAAAGATATCTATTTAGAAATTTAAAAAATTTCAACCTTGCTTCATTCCTGACCATTAAGTATTTTCAATTCTTTAATATTGCATGACAAATGTGGTTTGTTATCACTAAGTCCCAAGGATCTCACTCACTTGGTCTCATGATTTGAAAAAATTGTTTCTATACCAAAACACTGCATTTAGAAAAAAGAAAGAAAGAAAGAAAGAAAGAAAGAAAGAAAGAAAGAAAGAAAGAAAGAAAGAAAGAAAGAAAGAAAGAAAGAAAAGAAAGAATATGGGTTTTCAAAACTCTAACTCTAAAACTCCTTCTAACTCTAAAACTCTAATTATCTGAGTTTGATTGCATTGAAAATAGCTTTAGCAACTGTTGTGAAATAATGACATTGATTCAGAATGATGTCCAAAGTAGTATAATAAATTACTGACATGTGAGTAGGTTAACTTCTAAAAGTATGTTGAATATGATCTATTACTATATCTATTAATATATGAAATTGAATATTTAAGATATCAGAAATAGTGAACACTAGGTGTCAGTGTAAGAAATGGAAAAATATTTTTAAAACCTGTTGTTTCCAATCAGGTGTTCAACAAAAAATCAAAAGCAGCTGTGTCTACATTTACTTATAACTGCATAATTCAGTTAAGAAGCCAATCATTCTTTCAAACAAAAGTTCATGTTCTGATACCATCAAGAGTTTAAAAACAAATTAAGATGGTTATTAGAAGTAGTAAGTGTTTGTGACCTCTCAACAATATAAAGCATAGAAAATTTTTACTTCTATGAATATGTATTTTTTTTTTTTTGAGACAGGGTCTCGCTTTGTAGTTCAGGCTGGACCTGAGCTCACTATGTAGCCCAGGCAAGCCACGAACTCAGCAATCCTCCTGTCTCTGCCTCCCAAGTGCTGGGAAGACAGGCGCGAGCCACCACGCCCGGCACTGTGGTATGTGGTGCTGAATGCTGGTTGATTGTTGGTGGGCGTGAGCCACCACACCCAGCATTGTATGTGGTTACCGGATCGAACTCAGGACCTTGCACTTGGCACCGGAACCACTGAGCTGAATCTCAGGCCCCTATGAATATGTATTTTTAAATGGATTTTACTCTCCAAACTACATATTTTGAATAATGGAATACAACCCCAATAAAATCCTGAAAGCATCATGCTGCATAATTTTACTTGTTGAGAAAAAATTACATGTCGAAATAAATATTGGGAGTGACCGAAAAGGATACTAAGGGCTGAGGTAGAGCTCAGAGGAAATGCTTCTCTACCACCTGTGAGGCCCTGGGGTGTTTGCTCTCCAGCACCACTAACAAAAGGGGGCATCAAACTGATACTTTTTTCCTGAACAGAAGCCTCACACATGAATTTCAGTTTTAAAAATTAAGATATCAATAGATTAATTCACAAAAAAAGCACATAAACTTCAAAAAAGATCGACTCTCCCCAAATTTTAAAACAAGAAAGGTAACAAAAGTACCAAAAATGCCATTTAATAAGCAAAAGGTAAAGATACAGACACACACACAAAGACGGAACCTGGGCCTTGATAAATGCAATGCTAAGCCATGTCCCACTGGACAACATCCTAGAGTCCAGTGGTGGTGAAGCTATGACACATGTGCCATAGCAGGCACATTGAAAGCTCTAAAAGATTCGCTACTTTGTACCATTTTTGTTTTGAGACTCAGTTTCACATTGCCCAGGCTAAAATTCAATTTGGGATCTTCCTGCATCAGCTTCTTGAACAACAGGGATGACAACATATATCATATAGGCCTGATCAGGATAATATATTTTTTTAAAGAAGTTTTAAAAAGAGAACTATTATGAGCAAAAATAATAAAATGTAAAATATTGGGCCGGAGGGTTAGCTCAGTGGTTCCAGCGCCTGCCTCACAAGCGCAAGGTCCTCAATTCAATCTCCCGTAACCACATACAATGCTGGGCGTGGAGACTCACACCCAACAGCAATCAATACCACATACCACAGTGTCGGGTGTGGTGGCTCACGCCTGTCATCCCAGCACTTGGGAGGCAGAGATAGGACGATTGCTGAGTTCCAGGCTTGCCTGGGCTACATAGTGAGCTCAGGCCCAGCCTGAACTGCAAAGCATGACCCTGTCTCAAAAAGAAAGTAAAAGATAACATCAAACTAGTGACTTACTTATAAAGTATATTCACTGTATTATCTCATTCAGGCCTTATAACCATCGCTTATTCTATGTTCATTTTAACAAAGTTCTCCCTTGGGGCGGGGGCTTGAACTCACTCTTCTAGCTGCCAAATTCCTACCTATTTATCCATTTTACTGTTTCGGCACTCTTAAGACTCCACATTGTGATGATATGCTGTACTTATGAATGCTTTTCATGTGTTTTCCAAGCATAATAGGAAAGTTTTTCACACAATATTCCGAAAATCCTCATGACTGAAAAATAAATGAAGTCTAAGAACTTTTTCTAGTTAATATGGCTGTAAGTATAACTGGATTTTGAAACTCCTGGAAGGATGATTAGATGGTAAGGGCACTGATTTTATCAGGGTTAACACACAGTTGAGTTCAGAGCTAAATGAACTATTAGGAACTGGGCTGAGCTAGAGAAAGTGACTTTGGGGCCTCTCTACCTGGTACCTATTCCCTACCACCCAGGGTCTTTTGTTCTCTGCTTCCCAGATGGCATTGTGCAGCTGTTCTCCACCATGTCCTCCTACCATGATGTTTCTGCCTGACACCAACACGTCTGAAACCATCAGCCAAGATAATTCTCACATCTAGTTGCTCTGACCCTGCAATGGAAGGTTGCCTACGACAGCAGTCCTTCATTAAACTATAAAATCTGAGGACTCAAAGCATTCAGCAGAATATTCAAGGATTTGCTAGATAAAAATGAATGCTTTTAGTCAGGACTATGTTCTTGGTTCACTGATAATAGGCTCTCCTCCAATTAGTCACAAAACAAAACAGTGTAAAGTTCATGAAAAACCTTCCCAAGCCCCCAGTACGGATATGAATTAACAATATTAGTTCTGTGTCTACAGATTTCCTATCAGGAACATCAAGTCAAAATGGAACCGACAGGGAAGGAAGAGGTAAATTCAGACATAGTACATTATCTCTTAAGATATCCAAGAATACCGGGAATGAAAAGTAAGCATAGGGGGAAGCAGAGGCAGAACTATATATGGTATGATATTCTGAAGTGGCAAAGTAGCATTAAAAGTAAACAGCACAAAAATCTTTTTTTTTTTTTGATACAGGGTCTCGCTTTGTAGTTCAGGCTGGCCTTGAAATCACTATGACTATGTAGCCCAGGCAAACCTCGAACTCACAGCGATCCTCCTGCCTCTACCTCCCAAGTGCTGGGATTATATATACTATATATATACACTCACCTGGTACCAGCACATGAATCTTTCAAGAGTTCTCTCTATAGAGTTTTTGCCCTTATTAAAACTTTACTCTAAATGCTTTAGACTTACAATTAAATATTTTGGCTGTTGATTACATCATGTTTCCTATGGCAAATAATGTGCACATTTACAGGCATTATCCTATATACTATCTCATGAGGTAGGAAAATTACAACAGGTGAGTAAGCAGAGACTGGGAGAGATCAAGGAACCTGAAAATTACATAACTATCTAGTTATGAGGCAGACTTGAACCCAGTAACAATTGCTTCAAAACACCTTCCACTCTACCACCATTTCCAACTGGTAGCTCATAAACCCCATAGGAGAGGAAAAGTAACCACAAAAGTCACAATTAGAACAAAAATCAACAAGTGAGAATACATCAAGTCAGGACATATTGTGCTCAACTACTCCTTCAGTTTTTCCTCTAAGATAAATAGTTCATAGCTGTCAAGATAGATTTGTTATAAAGTTACAGATTCATTTATTATCAGTGGAACAGTAAACTGTAATATAATGGACTGTTTTTGTAGGTTGTAAATATAGCTGAAGCAAAAATTAGACTAAAAATTATATATATACATATAGTTTTTAGTCTAATTTTTGTTATTTTATAAATATAAAATATATAAATATATTTATTTTATATTATTTTATATTTAGTCTAATATTTTATATATATATACACTAATTCTGACAATTTGAGACTGTGCTTTGTTACCACAGTAAGTTGCATTCTGAAAGATATGTGCTACAAAAATTAGATGTTTGAGTTAAGAAACTGAACTTTAGGATTTTATTTCCACAAGAAAAGACATTTGAAAATATTACCTCTATTAATATATGATCTCTGATATTTATGGAAATGCAGTGGATTTTATATCCAATGTGATACAAAATAAAATATTTTAAAAAGAATGGTAAAAGTACTTTGCATTAAGTACCCAGAAAAGCACTCATAGCAACTTTACTTTCATGAAATTAAATGCTTACATGTTTAGAAAAAGACAGTATGATTGAAAACAATACAGCCAGGACTGTTACGATGAGTCTAAAAGCTTAGTAATAAAAAATTAGTTTTTTATTACATGTAGAGAGAAACTATCAGAAATAATATTAAACTATTTCCTTCTCATAGTAACATCAAGTCTCTGATCTTAATAAAAACTATCTTTGAGGGAAAACTTGAAAAACTAACTACAGTTTCAAAGAAGTAGAACTTTTCTCTGTTAATCCTATTGCCAACCCAAGCAACACCACCTCTGCTTCAGTAACAACCATGGCCCTCACCATTCTGTTCCTCTGCCCTGGTACAAAAGAATAATTAAACACAACCTGAGCAATGAGCATGATATTTTAGAGTTTTTATTCCGATAGTTACTATTTGATCCCAGATTCTTTCTCTCTCTCTCTCTCTCTCTCTCTCTCTTTCTCTCTCTCTCTCTCTCTCTCTCTCTCTCTCTTTTTTGAGACAGGGTCTCGCTTTGTAGTTCAGGCTGGCTCTGAGCTCACTATGTAGTCCAGGCAAGCCTCGAACTCAGCAATCCTCCTGTCTCTGCCTCCCAAGTGCTGGGATTACAGGCGTGAGCCACCACGCCCGACACTGTGGTATGTGGTATTGATGGCTGGTGGGCGTGAGTCTCCATGCCCAGCATTATATGTGGTTACCGGGGATCGAACTCAGGACCTTGCGCTTGCGAGGCAGGTGCCGGAACCACTGAGCTAACCCTCCAGCCCGATGTCAGATTCTTAATAGGCATACAAGTGCGATATTAGTAAGATTTTACTGATAAACACTATTTTCAAAATCACTTTTAAAACATTTTCAAGCCTTCTCCAACTGACACTTTTAAAAGGTGGCCTTATTTCTCTGTGAGTTAAACATTTTAAGGTGATTTAATTAGCAGTGTTTCAAATATAAATATCTTTTTGAAGTTCAAATTATCTATGTCAGTAGCTCCAGTGACACAATCAGTTGGCGCACAGTACTTAACACAGATTCTATGTCAAATAATCCCATGACAAGTTACTCTAAGGAAGTATCCAAGGACAGTTAACACGTTCTTGAGAAACTAAGAATGCAACTTAGAAAATCATTCTAAGTGTAAATATGACTTAAAATGTTTGAAATTATTATTGTGAACTGCTCCTTATCACAATGTAGTAAAATAATACTCCAATACTTAACCTAAAAGGCTAAAAATACATATAAATACTGAGTTTTTTCCAGTGTAAAAGAATGTACAAGTGAGGTGTGAGAAATAAAATATTCTAATTTTATTTTGTAACAAACAAGGTTGTCAAACTGAGGTACAGCAAACTTTTGTACAGTAAAACCCACACAGAAATAATACGCTATGTTAAAAACCTGAAAAATAATACATATAAGTACAATAAAATAATACAATATCTTGCAGATTGATTCAAACATGTTAGATATTCATTAACTTTCATTTTATTCATTTTTGTATAATCTCTACATTAATCAAGAGCATCAGCAGTGCTGAGGCAGATAGAGTTACCAAGAAATAAAAAGAGTTTTCCAACTATGTTGGAAAAGGAACTGAAACATACATTTAAAACAATCTCTGAACTCAGCTATAGAACACAATGCATTATCTGACCAATGAAGAGAAAACACTTGGACAATATTTTCCAATGAAAAAGTACTCAAAGCACTGGGGTGGGGGGAGTTAAGAGTGTGCTACTTAGATGGGAAATCAAACAGGTACTCTTCATAAATGTAGTTGTTTATTTTGTAATTTAACGTTATGAGTAATCTCCAAAAGAATATTTAGAGTAGGCTGACATATTAACACAGCTCAGTGAATTAGTTTATTATCTGGGAGATTCATATAATAAAAATCCAATATGATTTTTGAATGGAATGTTAAGAGGCTCATATTGTACACATAAAAAGAAGAGATTGGTATCTAACTCAGAATAAAAGAAAAAATGAAAGCAGCTATGCAATTATAAGAAGTCCTGACAGTTTATGTAGCATTCATGAGAAGTGTTAAGTCAGAACTGAAATTTTCAGCACAGATAAGACACTCAAATACCACATAGCATGCAAGTAGCTAGAAGGGCTGAGTCTGAACCAGAATAAGAGTCATGCAAACTTGAAGGAAAAATCCTAAAGGGAAAAGACCTGACACAAACAGGGACAAAGTTCTGCAAAAATGAGACGGTTTTGTGCAGCCACACTGCTAACACCAAAGAGACACATTCCCTATAATCTGCTGCAACTATAGATAAATTTAGACATTTTGAAATACTCTGACACTAAGTAAGATCTTTCATATGAATTGACCATATATAAGATATGCTGCAGCAGGAACAGAATGAGACACTTGAAAGTGGTGGGGGAAGATTATAAATTTCTTCTCAACTGATCTTCTGAATTATGTCTATAGTGAACTCACAGCAACTGGCAGGGAAAATGTAGCTAAAAGGTATTTTTACTTAAGATTATCAGTCAACAGCTGCACCAAGATTGTTTTTTTAAATACATAATAGTTATTCTCTAGAAGAATGAGGTGATAATACGTGAGAGAAAATGAAACTAAATAGAAAAATGCTAAGTGTAATCAGTCAGAAATAAGAGCTATACAGAAATAAGAGTTACAGCTATATAGAAGAAATTTTCCACATTAACTTCATGAGTTATCAATAAAAAAGCAACAAGATTTTCCTGAAACATATGCTCTATGTTCGGCAATTCTGCATGTAAGTGTGCCTGTGTGTAAAGGATGTTTTCAGTCTGTTTATGCTATGGTCTACAGTAAGGATGGAGCCAAGCACTTGGTTCCCAGACAATACTTGTGGATGCCCCCATGTCATTCATGTAAACATGTAGTGTGCTTCAGCGTGCTCACTCACAAATATGCGTGGACACAGTACACAGTCTGAATGTGGCTGCTAGAAGACTATCTCCATTGTGTGATTTATTGGGTCCCCATGGTCTCTCTACTTCATTTTTTACACAGTCATGGCTTGCTTTGTCCTATTTTGATAATCCTGTGAAGTTCTTACACAGGAAATTTTATTATTATTTTAAAACAAACAACCATAATCATAATTGAGAAGGCATAGGTGACAATTACACAGGACTAAATAGTGCCTTACATGGGCTACTTCTACAAGGAGAATATTGCCTATATGAACAGGATCAGAAGAACAGGGAGGGAGGAGGGCTAAGCGCAGTGCATACTAAGCCAGTAAACCCTCTTCATACTAATTTGTTCATTATTATTTATACCTAAGAATGTAAGAATAACTGAAAACTTGATTCTGATGTGAAATCATAATACAACATATTGAACAGTGAATCCGTTGTCTAGTAGATTCATCCAGTGAAAATAGAGTATTTTAAAGGGATGGTAAACCCCCACATTCTATGCATAAAATGGAGAGATTCTCCAATATTTAACCTTGAATTAGTAGAGAAGTGGAAAAAGAGCTATATAATTATTAGATATCATCTGAGTTTTTAACTTTAAAGGATATTATTGACAATATAGTAAGAGCAACTCAAACAGAATTGACAGTTGGCACATGTCTCTCATCTCCTTCAAATAAATGATGGGGTTCAACGTGGAGAGTGAGAAGGAAGCTTAGCATATAAAAGGTTTGTTTCTCTCTAGTATATGTGGAAATTTCTAGTTAATTATTAACAATCTGTTGTTAACAGTCCTAATAATGACTTTACTATTAGTGTAACTACAACTTTGAGAATGGATGTTACATCCTAGGATTTTATTTAATCATATGTGTGTGTGTGTGTATATAGTACTCTTAAGTATTTTTATTCCTCATGATCATTGTAAATATTAGCATTGCAACTTTACAGAAAAAGAAAATGGGGATGTTTGAAGACTCTTTCTAGTGATTTCTAATTTGTTTAACACTGAATCATGTAAAACTGCCGATAACCATTTATAACTTGTAAAAACAGCAATTTGGATCAAACATACATAGCAAAGTTGACTTAAGAAATCTCCCAAGTATAATTTAACTTTAAATCTACATTTTATGTTCTAATCTTAACATAATAAAATAAAATCTATGTATCTTAAAATACATATTTTCATTAGTTAATACATCCTATAACCTACATGTACAGCTTCAGTGAAGAACATTTAATGAGACCTAAGCGTTTCAAAACCTAACAAAGTGAAACAGAGAAGAGAATGCCTGGTGCAATGCCACACTCCTGTAATCCCAGCACTCTTGAGAAGATGAGGCAGGAAGATAATATGCTAGAGACCATCTGAGCAGCTGAGCAAGACTCTGGTTCAAAACAAAAAATATGTATAATTAAGTAGGATCCACCTTAGTGTGAAAGGAGAGGAAGAAGTAGAGGAAGTAAGAATTAAGGTTCTCATGAAAGGTTAAAAGTCTCTGATGAGAACAGCAGGTCAAAGCCATGGGAAACAAAAAGAAAACATTTAAGGAAAAACTTCTGGCTTTCATTTATTGCCAGTCTTACTGTAGTATTTCCCAAATGAAATGATGTAGCTACTGGAAAAAGGTTCCAAAATGTCTGACATCATCATTACCCAACATATGTTGATGTGCAACCAGAATCTGTGTTTGCTGATTGAACAATGGGAGAATTTAAAAAAAGAATTAAAATTGATCACACCAACCTTGTCAAAACAAGGCCCCTGGGCCGGAGATTTAGCTCAGTGGTTCCAGTGCCTGCCTTGCAAGCGCAAGCGCAAGGCCCTGAGTTCAATCCCCATAACCACATACAATGCTGGGTGCGGTGACTCACGCCCACCAACAATCAATACCACATACCACAGGGCCAGGCGTGGTGGCTCACGCCTGTTATCCCAGCACTCGGGAGGCAGAGGCAGGAGGACTTCTGAGTTCCAGGCTTGCCTGGGCTACATAGTGAGCTCAGAGCCAGCCTGAACTGCAAAGCTTGACCCTGTCTCAAAAAAAAAAAACAAAAACAAAAACAAGGCTTTCCTGCCCTAAAATACTACACTGAATCTTGGCATCTTCGTGAAAAGAGAAAACATATAGTCCACCAGAAAAAGGAGGTAACAAAATTCTGAAAAGAGAGCCTACTGACCGACATGCTGACTGATACTGAAGAAAAAATGCCACAGGACAAAATGGTAAAGGACATGTAACAGGCTCTGGGAGAGGGTCTTTAACTTTCAGCATGGGTGACTGGCCTACTATTAAATACTGGATTAAAAGAATCCTCTTTGGATTGTTCTAATAGCATGTATAATTATATTATTTTCATAATTGCTCTCCTTTACATCCTCATGCCTTTAATTTAGAAAATGTATAAACATGCTGCCTGGGTTATTCGTAAACTATTCTTCACAAAAAACCTAAATCATTGCATTTGATCTTTTTATCAAGCCTTCATAAGAACTAATAAGACTACACATATTGGGCCGGAGTGTTAGCTCAGTGGTTCCGGTGCCTGTATCGCAAGCGCAAGGGCTTGAGTTCCATCCCCAGTAACCACATACAGTGCTGGGCGTGGAGACTCCAGCAATCAATACCACATACCACATACCACAGTGCGGAACGTGGTGGCTCACGCCTGTAATCCCAGCACTTGGGAGGCAGAGGCAGGAGGATTGCTGAGTTCCAGGCTTGCCTGGGCTACATAGTGAGCTCAGAGCCAGCCTGAACTACAAAGTGAGATCCTGTCTCAAAAAAAATAAAAGATAAAAAAAAAAGAATACACATGTCTACAATTAATTTAAATATAATGCTGCTTACCCAATGTCCCTCATCAGAGTCAGATGCAAGCAAGCATTTCAGAATTTTTCATCCACAGAATTTTTCACTCAAGAGATATGGAACAGGATTTGGGGAGTGTTTACATTCACACCCAGCAAACGGCTCTGACATGAGCTACAAGCTGAGGACATGCTAAGCATTCTGTGAGAGATGATTCAAATTCATCAACAAGCTGCTTCGTCAGCTTGGTTCTGAATGATCTTATTGATTGTTAATAATCAAGAACATGTAAACATGTACCAACACAAATGTGTGTACTTAGATGCTTTAAGCAATGTCAGCATTACTGAATAATTATATATCATATTAAGGAGATCTATTTTCAAGGAGAAAAACATTCATATGTACTAGGGCATAAAGCAAAGAGTGGTTTCATTGAGCTAGAGAGAAACTTCATATTGCTATAACAGTTTGAAGTTGTCATATTTTGTCCACCTGCCTGTAAATTCTCAGAAAATTCAAAGATGTCTTTTAATTTCTGATTTTCAATCAATATGGTTTCCAAGAATATGGCAATATGGTTTCCAAGAACTAGTTAAAAACCATCACTTTAGGCTTCTGTTTCTTAAATCTAATTTTTGGACTATGGATTACAAAGATCATGGGGGCATATTTAAAATACCAACTCTTGTGTCTCACCCAAATCCTAAAAAAGAATTCCACATGAGTAGTATATACTAGGATCTAGACTATTACTGTGTTCTGCACAAAATCTTCATTCATTTTGGCAACTGACAATATATCTGTACCTAAGGAGAAGCAGGGCCTGTACAGGCCCCATTAGGACTACGAAGATTCATTTAACTGATGAATAGACCCACAGCCCAAAGAGATGTCTGATATGTGCTTGCTTTTTATATGAAAAAGATTAGAGGAGTAATGGAATATGGACAACAAATGCAGACCTAAAAGATGTTCATTCTCTGTGAACTTAACAACAAAAACAGAATGGTACTGGCACAACAAAATAGACAAGTAATCAGACAAACAGAATGGAGGACACAGACACAAACCTAAAAAGAAAAACAAAATAAATGTAGGAGAAAAGACAGGGTCTTTACAAAATGGTTTGGAGAAAATGGATATCCACTTACAGAAGGCTAAAACTGGATCTTTATCTCTCACCCTGTATAAAAATCAATTCAAAAATGAAAATCTCCGCCAGCTACTCTTCAACAGAGGATTAATAAGTAGAATATATAAAGAACTCAAATACCTAACATCAAAGAAAATCAAACAGCCCAATCAATAAATGGGCAAAGGAATACTTCTCAGAAGAAGTACAGGCAATAAGTATATGAAAAAAATGTTCAAACTCTTTAGTCACTAAGGAAATGCAACCAAAACCACACTGAGATTCTATCACATCCCAGTTAGAAGAGCTACCATCAATTAAAAAATTAAGATAAAATAAAATTTAAAAATTCTGCCAAGGATACATGGTAAAATGAACCTTTCAACACTGCTGGTAGAAATGTAAATGAGCACAGACACAATGGAAATCAGTTTGAAGTTTCCTCAAAAAATTAAAAACCAGGTGATCATTTGATCTAGCTATACTATTCCTTGGAATATACACAAAGGAATTAAAGTCAGCATACTACAAAATACCTGCATACCCATGCTTACTGCCACACAGTTCATGGTAGCACAGACAGAAAAAGAGTCAGGGGGCCTGCCTATCAACCAATCAATAGTTGGGTAAGAAATGTCAAGGATCAGGAAATATGGCATATATACACAATATAGTATTATTTAGTCATAAAGATGAGACTGTCATATGCAGCAAATGGATACATTGGGAGATCATGTTGTGCAAAATTAGACAGACTGAGAGAGACAAGATTCACATGTTCTCCTTACTATGTGGAATCCAAAACAGTAACAAGAAAGCAAAAGAAATACTATTTGACTAGACAAGAGGAAGAGAAGGTGGGTGAGGATAGGAAATAAGGAGGACGGATATGATCAAAATATATTTACACACTGAAGCCTCCTCACAGGAATGAAACTAAGGAAAAAGAAAGTAAAGGAAAATGAAGATGATCAAAGTTTTTTTGTGCATATTCAAGATTCTTCAAAAATGAAACCTAATAATCTTTATATATGAATATGAACTAATAGGTGTTAAGTTGGTTACTTCCAAAATTTTTTATCTAAGATTTTTCAGACTACAACCATAAGTAAGCAAAAACTCAGAAAGTGAAACTACAATACAAGAAGGTGACTATACAAGAATGGCTGCATACATACTAAAAAAGGGAAAAACTGCAAGAGTTAGCTCTCATCTCTAAAATATACTATGAAACTTATATAATAATGTCATCATAGTACATAAGGAGACAAATCATTTGTACAGAAGCAAAATAAAATAGGTTCCCACTGTAAGACAAATTTAGTATACAATAAAGGAGATATCATAAATCACTAGGGAAAAGATAGACTTTTTAATAAATTGTGACAGTAAAACTGGATAACCATTTGGAAAAATGTCAGGTCCATGTAAAACAAGTAATAGGAGTAAACTACACATGAAATAGGAATATAATGTTTGAAATGAAATTATATAAATAACACTAGAAGACAATACGGGTAAATTCCTTTTTAAATTTACTACATAGAATAGTGTTCTATGATTCAAACTCCAAAGCCAATAGCCTCATGCTTTTGACTACATTAAAGACATTTGGAAGCCAAACAAAGACCCTAAAAACAAAATTAAAAGGTAACTTTTACAACTGATATAATGCATTGATACATTTGTACTATACATAAAAGACAAATGATGGACATCTCTAAGATATATGGGATAAATCAAAACCCAATAGAAAAATGGAAAAGGATCATAAGAGAACTCCAAATGGCCACTGGTCAATGTGGGAAAACACTGAGGAAAAAAAAAATGATGGTATTGAATAATGATATCAGAAAACTTAAATATTCCTGGAGCCATACTATTATATATAGAAAATGAAAAAATGGTGATAAAGGACAAGTTTTCCTTTTAAAAGATTTCAAATTAATAAATGTGAAAGGAAAGAAAAAAAAGAAAATCATAATATACCAGATATAATCCACTGATGACTGAGACAACAGGCAAAAATGTTCAGGGAAGAGTTGTGAAACAAACTCCACAATATACTTATGAGCCATGAAATTAAAAAATAGTAACTTGGTGGGGAATAGCTCATTGTTAATATTTATACCATGCCTAAGGCCCTGAGTTCAATTCCAAGCACTAGGACAAACAAAAAAGATGTCACTTTACGGGGCAGAAACTCAGAATATACTACCTTAAATAAGTTATTAAGGTTAGTGACTTAACTATTTCAATACAAACCTTGGATATGATGCATTGAGAAGAATCTGTCTCTTCTGTCCTAAGCTTGCCAAAAATGTGTACCATCATTTTGAATGTAAGAAAACATTACACCAATAATAAAAGAACATTTAAAAACGATGACCCAGCATTTTTCAAAAATGTTAAGATTACAAAAGGAAAATACTGAAGAACTATCATACATAGTAGGAAACACTAAAGATTTGAAAACAGAATGTAACATGGTATCTTGGGTGGGGTCTTGGAAAAGCAATGAGATATTTGTGGGAAAACATGCATTTCAAGTAAAGTATTTCAAGTATTTCCTGAAATAGTACTATATTAATGGTATTTCCTAGTTTTGAATAGTATATTAGTGGTCATATAACATGTGAGTATAAGAAGAAACTGATGGTTATCTAGAATAATGTGTACTATTTGTGAAATTTTATCTGTAAGTCTAAAATTCAAAATGAAAAAAAACTCAAGTTCTTAAAAAAGTTCTAGTGACACAGCGATAGAAAATGGAGGGTGGCTACCAAAAGGAGGGGGTGACTATACAGGAACAAGGAATACTTGTAGATGGTGTGAAATATCTACATCACAACTGCACTGGCATTCCTGCGACAGTATTCCACGGTCAAAACTAATCAGATTACATACTTAAATCATAAATACTCTTATCTTTAAATTGTATCTCAATAAAGCTGATACAAGGAATTCCAGTTATAAATAAAATCTTCTTAAACACATAATTGGGTTGCAACTTCAATGAAAGGAACATGCAGAGACAAGAATAAGATTATATATTACCTTACCAGATTAATTAATTGAGTGTGTACCACATCTTCTACCAAAACTGCTGTTTCATGAAGAGGCCTCCTAGCATCACCTAAAGAATACCTGTAAAATAAAGGAAAAAATTTACATAACTCTTATAGTAAGGACAATACACTAAGAAAAACAAAAAGATCTTATTGTTTCAATCAGCCTATTAGCATCTGTAAATTGTTTTCTCAAACGACCAATCTATTCTAGACAAAGCATAATTTCCAAAGCAAAGTACAGTGTTACTATGCTAATTATTATTTTGTATTAATATTCTTAAAGCACACATTCTGTAATCAAAATCCAAATCCCTTGTACTGAGAGGGGAAAAAATCAGTCACTAAGTTAAATAGTTGTCTCCAAGATAAAACTACAAATTCAATTCACAACTCTGGCAGAAAATACTTTTTAAAGTTTCTTATAAAACACTCAAATACTGGTGCAGTTTTATCTCAAACTTTTATGAAAAAGTTAAAACTTTTCTGCTCAAATTTTTACTAGCATATTCACTGTTACAGTTTGGATGTGAAATGCCTCCCTAAAGACTCATGTATTTAGAGGTGGGATTTTGGGTAGGTGGTTGGATTATGGTGCACTATTCTCAGTCAGCAGGTTAATCACTAATCAGTAGTTCACTTCCTAGCTGAATGTGGTATGAGCAGTCAAGGTCAAGTCTTCAGAAGAGGCAGGTTACTTGGGCCCTGATCTGGAAAAGGATATTCTTTTCTCCAGCTTGCTCCTTCCTCCTCTCTATGCTTTCTGACTGCCATGCATTGAACAGTTTTCCTCTGCCAGTCCCTTCTACCATACTGCTTCTGCCTTGGTCAGCCAACCATGGACTCAATCCACAGGAACAAAGAACCAAAATAAACCCCTTCTCTTGTAAAGTCGCAGGAGTTGGGTATGTTGTTCCAAGAACTGCAAAGTAACTACTACACACATAAAGAACCCCAAATGAGTTATACAGATATTTAGTCAGACACGTGACTTAAGGAGTATTTTATTTTCA
Source organism: Thryonomys swinderianus (assembly GCA_004025085.1). NCBI lineage: Eukaryota > Metazoa > Chordata > Mammalia > Rodentia > Thryonomyidae > Thryonomys > Thryonomys swinderianus. The sequence goes on along the minus strand of PVIC010014708.1, from coordinate 2,483 downwards.
GGTTTGCTGATTTGTCAGCTTTTCTTTTATACCTCTTCTTAGGTCAGTTTCACCATCCTCACACAAATACACACACACACACACACACATACACACACACACACACAACAAGCAAAAGACCGTTTGGGCAGTATTTGAAAAATAGAAACAAAACCTCTGTACATAGCCACAAGTGACTTCCTTTTTTGTAATGTATACAGTCTATGTAAGCCAATTAAGAATAAAGTCCAGTATAATTAAATTTGTAAGGCACTTAGAGAGAAGTAGCTGATACACATTAAACTTTTTTCCCTTACTTAACAACCCTATTTCACCACTGACTGACGTGTTGACTGGCTTGTCCTAGGTTTAATAACCATTTCTTTTACGTACAGCCTCTATGTTTCTACCACCACCAGCCTCCACTGAAGGCCTTCTGGAAAACTTTCCTCAAAGGCCTGTCTCATCTGGTCTCCTCCAGCAGGAAGAGACCTGATTGAGGAAGGACTAAGGACTATGATTCTGACAGCTGTGACCTGAACCATCCTGCTGAACTCTATTTAGTAAAATGAGTGGTAAACACACTGAAATCCACCTTACTTTCCTACCAAAAAGGATTGTTTTTATTGAATCCCAGGATCAAAAGTCTCTGTGAGAATTATGCAATCAACTACAATTGCCTTGTTAGGTGCATAACAAAAGCATGAAATAAAAATCATGTGAAGTTACACTCTTTATTCTGTACATTTATATTCTGATGTAAGAGGACATACCCATATAAGAAACTCTTTTAAGAATGGTAACGCTTCAAAAAGCTTGCAGAATGTATGAGCAATCCTTTATAGTCCAATATAGCCCAAAATTGGGGGAAGATTCTTTAAATACTTACTAAAGAAAAAGTATGAATTAAAAAGTAGGTAAATAAACAAAAAAATTAAAAGAAAGACATTTCCAAATCACAGAAAACAAAATTTTATATACAATGAATACATCTATACATGTTTTCAAATAGCAGTAAAGGTTACTTTCAGTATTTCCTTACACTGCTTTTAAAAAAAGATTTCCAAAGTTTACAAAATAAGTCAGGTGTTTGCTATTGTATTCTCTGCTGATCTACTGTATGACATCTCTGGTCAGTAGTGTATGCCAAAAAGCTCCCCAAATATGATAATATGCCTCTCTATAAATCCATTTCATTTGGCAAATGTTTTTGCAAACCTATGCATTCTGTGAGATTTATGTAGCTGATGATAAATTCACAGACCCATCCTCTTCACATCCCTGATTATGAAAGGCGACCAATACTGTTTTAATGGTATAAACTTCAAAGAAAGAAATGAGCTAGCTCATGGAATATGTGTTCATTCTCAGTTCTTTTCAAGTCATACAAATGTATATTAGTTCAAAAGCACAGCACAAAACAAACCCAAAAGACAAATATCAAAGGAAGCAAAATAAAATAAGTAGTATTTTTAAATATTCTGTTTATGACACAGACATTCTGTTTATTACATCTTTTTGTTCTCCCAAAAAATATTACCAGCACAACCAACTATCTTAGTTTGCCTAGGATTTAGAGTTTTTTCTAAATTACTTCCTACCAAAAGGATCAGTCTAATTAATACCCAAAAGTCATGATGTACTTTTCAAAATACAAGACAAGGCAGGAAAGTTTAAGAAAATGAATAATAAATAAAATACATATTTACTTGCAAACAAATCCTTACGTTTCCAGTTCCATTGTCCTAAAGCAGAAGAACAAACAACACCTGGGGATTTACTCCTTCCTCTGGAGTCCATGCTCTTCTGGGCACTGAAGCCAAGAACAAAGCTCATGGACCCTGGAGGATGAGGAGCAGTCATTCTGCTGACTTCAGCTTGCAGTCTATGCATCAAACTCAAGGAATGAAAAGGCACCCAGGTGAAACAGCTGCCAGAAATGGCAACCCAGAAAAAGTGACAGAGTTCACAGGGCCAACATCCAATAAGAATATTACAGTAATATAGCTATGGGCCACACAGTATCACAGCCATCAGCTGCAGGGAGGGGAAGGCAGTTCTGATGAGAAGCCAGCATCCTGGAAGTTAGATGACCTGCTTCTAGGCCCACTGGCTATTATGCAATACAGTACCAAGTACCTTTTCTACACCTGAGTTCCACAACAACAGGAGGACAGGATTAGATTTGATGACTTTAGCCGGAGATTTAGCTCAGTGGTTCGGGCGCCTGCCTCGCAAGCGCAAGCACAAGGTCCTGAGTTTGATCCCAGTAACCACATACAATGTTGGGCGTGGTGACTCACGCCCATCAGCAATCAATATCACAAACCACAGTGCCAGGGGTGGTGGCTCATGCCTTTAATCCCTGCACTCGGGAAGCAGAGACAGGAGGTTTGCCGAGTTCAAGGCCTGCCTGGGCTACACAGTGAGCTCAGGGCCAGCCTGAACTACAAAGCGAGACCCTGTCTCAAAAAAAAAAAAAAAAAAAAAAAAAAAAAAAAAAA
>PVIC010014707.1:0-36187 GCA_004025085.1 Thryonomys swinderianus | reverse complement strand
AAACATATAAAACCATTGATTTCCCTACACATTGTTGGTCATGTATTTTTTTTTTTTTGCTTTTTGAGACAGGGTCTCGCTTTGTAGTTCAGGCTGGCCCTGAGCTCACTATGGTGCCCAGGCAAGCCGCCGCGAACTCAGCAATCCTCCTGTCTCTGCCTCCCGAGTGCTGGGATGACAGGCGTGAGCCACCACGTCCTGCATTGTGGTATGCGGTGTTGATTGTTGGTGGGCGTGTCTCCACGCCCAGCATTATATGTGGTTACCAGGGATCGAACTCAGGACCTTGCGCTTGTGAGGCAGGCGCTGGAACCACTGAGCTAACCCTCCGGCCCGGTCATGTATTTCTAAAACCTAGATAATTTAGTGAGTTCTGTGAATGGAACTAGTATAATTGCTCAAATTCCAAATGTTTTATCCTTAGACATCTACTTTTTTGAAAGCTATTTTCCCTTCCAGTACTAAGGACTGAACCCAGGTTTTTACATGGAGAGGCATCCCTGTCCTTTTTGAGTTTTATTTTGAGTTCTCACCAAGTTGTCGGGGCAGGATTCAGACTTGTCCTGCTGCTTCAGGTTCCCAGAGTATTGGCTTATAGGTGTGTGTCATCATATCTGGCTAAGATCTTGGATAATCTTTTTGGTTTAATAAGCTTCCTTCTCCCCTCTTTTTTCCCGGACTAATGTAGGAACCTGGAAATATTATAGGTACAGTGAGTAATTTTAAAAGAATAATTGTTGGCCATTTAGAAGGAGGGAGAGTCTTTTAAGTAGAGTATAACATTAAAATATTATAAAATCTAATGTTTTTAGAAGCAAGAACAAGTGAACCTGAACTACTGTCCTTTCCCTTTTTTGATAAGACTATGAAAATTAATAAAGAAAGGTGTAAATACAGTTTAGTGTATTCAGATTTTAATAAATTATTTGACCAAGAATTTAAGGAGAGTAGACGCTCTATGAAGACAGAGATTGTATCTGGTTTTTTTCATACCTCTGTGCCTCATTTTAGTATAACGTTGGCAAGTAATCGTCAGTAGGTACTGTTAGATAAATTAAAAAGTGCATAAGTGATAATATTACCGTCTTAATTACTTTTTTCTCATTTCTGAGACAAAATGCCTGACATCCAAAGTTAAAGAGGAAAGGGTTTAGTTAGCTCACAGTTCATAGAGGTTCCAGTCCGTAATTGGCTGGTTCTAGGCAGAGTGGTACATGGCAGAGGGGTATCACAGAGGCAGAACAGTTCATGGTGCCCACACAGTCATGAAAGCAGCAAGGGAACCTTCACAGTGTCTTTCTGCCTCTTTTATCTTATCTAGACTACTTTTATCTTTTCCAATTAGGGCAGTGCCAAACCAGTCACTCTCCTAGTTGTAATCAACACACCCATAATCCCAGTATTACACATTCTAGATTCTAGATTCACCCATCTCTGAAGAAGCCACCTATGACCACATGAGGTTTTGCGGGGGCACCTAGACACAAACCATAACAGTTACCTCACATTGGAAGTATCTGACCATAGACTGGGAGAGTCGTCTGACATGGAGATCATAGAGAGGTTGCCGGGCCAGAATGGATTGGACTGGTTTCCCTCAACTCCAGCCATCTATGGTCCTGCTCGTGTGTAAAGCTCTGTTTTAACCACTGGCAACTCTGCCATAAACTTGACTTCAAGAAACACTGCTTTGAAACACTGCCATACCCTGGTTTAGATACCCTTACTTCCTGAGGAGGGACACGACATAGAAATGACTGTGGCAGAGCAGCCAGCATCTTTCTTCACATGGACTGGCTAATTACCACTCCCTGGCGTTTTGGTGCTGTTTTTCTTTGGTCCGTGTGCAGTGGGGGTCAAGGCCATGGGAAACTAATGTTTTTTAAGTCTCTGTCTCAGAAACAAGTGGAAGGGAAATTGCTTGCTCATCAGCCTCCCCCGCTGGCCCCCATCCACAGCCATTTATGAGCAAACCACACCGAGAGGCTGTGGATGATGTGCTCTCTCAGGCCCTGGCTGCACTTGAATAAAAGTGACAGAGCCATCTCCCTTTTGCTGTTGCACTTCCCAGGATGGCTGGCCGGGGCCTTCTGGTCCTCTCTCCTGACCTTTTAACTCACCCATGTGACTTTGGAACTGTGCTTCCCTGAGGGAACTTGGGAGAAAACAGGCTGACTAGAACACGGATCCCTGGGGAACTCAAGTCTCTTGTATTGTGTATTGTTAATGTTCAGACTAGCATTAATTTAACCTCAAGGTTTTCAGTGGCAGACCTCAGTGCTAGCTGCCTGCACTTGCAAATGTGGACATTTTCATGGTGCTCAAAAGTGACCCAGTGGCAAACACAAATCATAGCTAGCATTTGGATGGTATGAACTAGTGCCTGGGAGTTGATCATCATAGGGAGAAGATGAGAATGTGCAGCGGGGCCACTGTGAAGTGGTCCTTAGACCGCTGGGTTTGGGGGGAGTATGTTCACAAGGGAGGGGTTACATGTAAAGGCGCTGTCTAGATAAACAAGTGTCAGAGGAGCAAGGTGGAGATTCAGATCAGAAAATGGTGAAAACTGTAGAAAAAAGCAGGGAAGGAGTTTCTGTAAGTAGCGATTGTGCTTGTCAGCAGAAGAGTTGTTCAGCTGGCCTGATTGGGGGTTCCACCCTGGAGAAGAATGCTTTTGGCTCCTGCTGTGGGGAGGTCTTGACTTCCCGATGGGCGGGGCCCTGCAGTGCAGGACTTCTGGAAAAAGACTTCTCCCAGGATGGATGTAGTTCTTAGACTTGGCTCTGAGAGGGCAAAAAGGGATCGCAGCAGAATTTATAGGTGAAATTAACAAAACAAGAGTATGCGAAGCAGCCTGCAGAGTAAAATACATGTGCAGTCTGGTGGATAAGGAGTAGGCTGTCACCTTGCCTTAAAATAGCCTTTGGCTGGTATGTAGAGTTTTGGGTGGGCGAGTAGACTGCTGTCTACTCAAAGTGGGCAGCCCCTGGGGCCCCTGCCTGGCCAGCGCTCAGCTGTTCTGCAGCATAGAGGTTGGGGGAAGCCTTCTGCCTCCTTTTCTAAGTCATTTCCAAGGAAAGGGAGTTTCTATGCAGTCAGTGGTCATTCTCCCCTTACAGAATCACCCTGCCGGCGATACCCACTTCGGAGAATCAGGGCAGCCAGAGTCAGTTGGTGGGGTGAGACATAAAATTGTGCCTCCCAAACTGAAAGTACAAACTTTGTGTCCCTGATGCAGGTGAAGCCATACAACGTGTACGTCACAGTGGCCTACCCACCGGACACAGACACCCCTGGGTTGGCCATGGAAAATAAAACAAAGGTCAGCATTTTTCATGTCCATTCTCATCTGTAATGTTGTAAATCTCTTTTCCATTTTTTTTTTCCTTTTTCTCCAGTTTCAGGTTATTTGTCAGTCCTTAGTGTTTCTGGGTGTCTATTGGGCACCTGAGGACTTCCTGGAGTTCTCTATGTGACTTACCCTCCTCTCCTTCCTCTGTCCCCCAATCTCTTTTTAATATTTTTATTTGTTTGTTTGTTTGTTTTTTGAGACAGGGTCTCGCTTTGTAGTTCAGGCTGGCCCTGAGCTCACTGTGTAGCCCAGGCAAGCCTCAAACTCAGCAATCCTCCTGCCTCTGCCTCCCGAATGCTGGGATTACAGGTGTGAGTCACCACGCCCAGCATTGTATGTGGTTACCGGATCAAACTCAGGACCTTGCATTTGTGAGGCAGGCGCCGGAACCACTGAGCTAAATCTCCGGCCCTGAGCCAGTATTTTTTACTGCTATTACTTTTTTCTTTTTCTTTTTTTTTTTTTTTAAGATCTAGAAATTATTTATTGACTTTCTGCTGTGGGAGACAAAATTTAGGACTCATCTATTTCACACTGACTGTGTTCTTCCTATATAATCTCGGTTAAATCAGATTCAGTGTTTTTAATTCATGGAACTTTATAAATATTATTCATACCTGAGCCTTTCTGTAATGACATTTCCTTTCTCATCTCTTTATTTGCTCAACTCCATACTTACCTATAACTTAATCTCAGGTCAGACAGATCTACCAGTGTCCTTTTAACACATCTGAACACATTGGGTTTTCTGGTACTTTCACTCCTTTTTACTCAGAGGCTTTTCTCTGGGCCCCTCGGCCGTCCTGACCCGAACTAGACCTGCCACACAGCGGTGCTTTTGACCCTTCTCTTTGTGATCATCCTGCAGTTTCCCTTCCTCTTTGGTGGCTCCTGTGTTTTGTTGTCATTTATCTGCCCACATTGTTGGGGTTCAGTAATTCCCTGAGAAAGTGTACTTCGGGGACAGCATTTATTTGGAACCTTCAGGTCTCTATTTTCCCTTAATCCTGCTTGAATATTATGTTGGGGACAGCATTTGGGGTTGGAAATAATGGCCCTTCAGATTTTTATAGGCGTTTTTGTCCACTGACTTCTAGCTTCCAGTTTCTGTCGGTAACCCCCGGTCAACCCTTCGTATAGGACCTATTTGGGGAAAAGCTTTTTGTCCTTTTTAATCTTTATTTAATATGTTTTGAGGTGACGTGTTCACATTTCACAAGCTAGACATTTAAGTGAGCCTTTTTATTCTTTCAACTTATGAACTTCAGTTCTATAACATTTTATATTACTTTTTTGATAATTTCTTTCCATACAAAGCATTTCAACTGTTCTTCCTGAACTTCTTTGACTCATGATGTTGAGTTTTCAGGACTCATCCTCTAATTTCCTTCTCTCTTTCCTATTTTCCTTATCCTTCAACTTTTCAGTTGAAATTTTTATTTCTGTTGAAATATATAAAATTTTCAGCTGGGCCAGAGGGTTAGCTCAGTGGTTCCGGCGCCTGCCTCACAAGCGTAAGGACCTGAGTTCGATCCCCGGTTACCACATATAATGCTGGGCGTGGTGGCTCACGCCTGTAATCCCAGCACTCGGGAGGCAGAGATGGGAGGATTGCTGAGTTCGTGGCGGCTTGCCTGGGCACCATAGTGAGCTCAGGGCCAGGCTGAACTACAAAGCAAGACCCTGTCTCCAAAAAGCAAAAAAAAAAAAAAAAAATTTTTTTCAGCTCTTTTCTCTTAATACTAAAAAAAAAATGATAGTTTCATCCCTTCATTCATGGGTTTCGTATTTTATTTCTAAATCTTGGATTTTGTTCTTAGTTTTTGTTTTTAGGTTGTTGTTTTAATTTTATTTCTCTTTTTTTCTGATATGAAACACTTATTCATTAAGCTCTACACATACACACTTCACTTATACAGTATCACAGTGTCACAAGTCCTGTGTGCCACCCAACAGAATCGTGAACTACCCAGTCATGGCCATCGTTGTTTTACGATTTTAGGCAAGTATCTACAAAACAGCAATAGAAATACTGATCTTCTAGATTTCATAACTGCTAAGAACAGTTCTCATGACTATGTAAGATGCTTCGATTGGCCTAACCAGGTGAATTTTAAAGTGCATGTTATAAGGTAATAAATCTTACAGAAGATTCAGCCTCTGTAACATCATAGGTTAATATTTCTACAAATTTAAAAACATTAAATTAATAGACAGTGTAAACAGTTTCCCTTTTTTTTGAGACAGGGTCTCAAAAATTATGAATGTCCAAGTCTTTTAGAAGAATATTTTGATTTGGAAGTAGCATCACAGTGTTTTTTTTGTTTTTTTGTTTTTTGCAATATGAGTGCTTTCAGACTTCTGAGAAGGCCCTGGGAGAGAAAGTATGCTACGTCTATCCATTTGAGGGATTTCTTATGCCTTGTCCTCCTCTTCCTCTGTCTCATGTGCCAGAATTTCAGTTTCATTATTTAGCCTCTGAATATTCCCAGTCACTGACTTCGTAGTCTACTATTTTATCTGTTTCTTCCTGCGGTAATGTCAGACCTTTGTCATTAGTTGTGTCCTGTGCACGTTCTATCTTCAGGGGACTTGACACATGAGTTCAGTATTTCAGCTTTGGGGGAGGGGCTTTCAGGGTTTTACGCCACTGAGATGATTCTGAATTTGTTCTTTTTCTTTCATATTGTTACTCCGAATTTCCATGAGTACCACTTTCGTCATAGTTTGCAAATGTTCCCTCATACTCTTTGAAAGAAGTTGCCGGGTTTGCTCTTGTTGAGTGCTATCTTTATCTGTTATAGATGATGAGTATGATTTGTTTGTGCTTCAGGAGGCATAGCCTTTGGGTGCTCTTTACTGTTCATTGTGCTTCTAACCTCTTTCTTGGACAGCTCAACTTCATAGGTTTTTAAATTTTTTTGAATTGTTCAGTCTTTTCCTGGAAGCATTTGCGGTACCAGGCATCTTGCTTTACATTGTACATTTACAATGTTTTGAAAGAACAGATTCTGTCTCTGTCTCCCAAAGAATGGAGACTACAGCAGTGTGCCACCATTCTCAGGTGGAAATATCTTCCTTCTACTGTTAGAGAGAGGTAGGTTCTAGATCCCCTTTGTCTTGTATGTTGGCAGGTTCTACAGCTCACATAACCGATAGAAGTGATTCTGTTCTAATTTACTAGCCAGAAAACCAAGAGATGACCACTTTAGCTTCCTTTTGCTTGGAAGCACTTGCCTTTAGAACCCAGTCCCCACCGAACCAGGAAAGTCAACATGGAGAGATTGATTGGTTCTTGAATGTATCTGAGAGCTGCACTTAGAGGAATTCATACTCCATCCTGTTTTTTTTTTTGAGACAGGGTCTCGCTTTGTAGTTCAGGCTGGCTCTGAGCTCACTATGTAGCCCAGGCAAGCCTCGAACTCAGCAATCCTCCTGCCTCTGCCTCCCGAGTGCTGGGATTACAGGCATGAGCCACCGTGCCCAGCACTGTGGTATGAGGTATTGATTGTTGGTGGGCGTGAGTCTCCACGCCCAACATTGTATATGGTTACTGGGGATCGAACTCAGGACCTTGCACTTGCGAGGCAGGCACTGGAACCACTGAGCTAACCCTCCGGCCCCCATCCTGGTTTTTTAAAAGTTATTTATTTATTTATTTATTTATTTATTTTCCTCTGTTGTATTACACATTCCACACATGTCTGGTGCTACTTGTAAAGTTCTGGCTTTTCAACTTTTTGCTTCACTAGTGGGCGATCAGGATGGGAAGTGGCCATTTCAGCAGGTGGTTCCCTTATGTCACATCTGCTCACCATTTCCAATGGCCAGATCATTTTCCACGGTGTGGAATCGCGTGCTCCCTGCCTTTGGGAGATAAGAACAGCTGTCCATGTTGTGGGGTCCAAACAAGGCCAGAGGTCTGGGCAGCTCACCGTGCAACGCCAAGCCCTGCCTAATATTTGTGTTACTAGCAGAGCGCCTCATAACTGCTCTGAGTGGTCCTAGAGTTAAGAATTTCCAATTGTAAACAGCTGATCTGTCCTGGAGAGGAAAATGACTTGGGATCTAAGTGGAGAAAAAGAATCAGAGTTACTTGTTTAACTGAGAGGGAGTTTAGTTTTAGATTTTCTTTTCTTTTTTTCCCTTTTTTATAGTAATACTTAATGTGAGCCTTCATATTACAGACTTGGCATTTATATCCATCCATGGACTGTATATTTGCAAATATTTTTTTTAAAAAGGGTGTTTAAAATTTAGAAGCTTTTTCCCCATTTTTTTCTTCTTTGACTCTACCTTTTAAAAAAATTATGTTTTAAATAAGTAAATTCAAGCCAAACATCTTGCCTTAAGAATGAGAGAGATCTGTTTGGCAGATTTATAGTATTGGTATAGTCTTTTAGTTTGAAGCCACAACTGACAGGGTGATGATTTTGATATTAAGTCCTTGTTGTTTGTTATTGTCCTTGCTTTAACCTCCAGTAAAATTTTGGCAAACATTTTCCTGGTAAATAAAATTCTGTGTTGAACTGTGGGCCCATTAGGGGGCGACATAATACTTTTTAATCTCATGCATATCTTGCTTGCTTATTACAACCTGGTGGTCTAGAAAAAGAAATAGTGGCCCCTCTCAAAGGGGCCTTTCTCTTTCTTCAAGTTCTAATTGACTTTTATGAAATGCTTTGCTTTTCTATTTTAAAAAAATGTATGTTTTTTGGTTTTGGTAATGCCTCATGCCTTCTAGGGAAGCACTCTATCACCGAGCTGTGTTCCCACCCTGTTTAAAAAAACTTATTTTCAGGGCCAGAGGGTTAGCTCAGTGGTTCCAGTGCCTGCCTCGCAAGCGCAAGGTTCTGAGTTCGATCCCCAGTAACCACATACAATGTTAGGTGTGGAGACTCACACCCACCAATCAATACCTCATACCACAGTGCCGGGTGTGGTGGCTCATGCCTATAATCCCAGCACTCGGGAGGCAGAGACAGGAGGATTGCTGAGTTTGAAGCTTGCCTGGGCTACATAGTGAGCTCAGAGCCAGCCTGAACTACAAAGCAAGACCCTGTCTCAAAAAAAATAACAAAAACAAAAACTTATTTTCAGAGAAGTCTCAGTAAGGCCCCCAGGCTGACCTGGAGCTTTCAGTCTTCCTGCCTCAGTTTCTTAGATAGGTGGGATTAAGGCACACACTTCCATGTTTATCTCTAGTCTAGTTTTTTTTTTGTGGGGGGGGGGACAGGGTCTCGCTTTGTAGTTCAGGCTGGCCCTGAGCTCACTATGTAGCCCAGGCAAGCCTTGAACTCAGCAGTCCTCCTGTCTCGGCCTCCCAAGTGCTGGGATTACAGGCGTGAGCCACCACGCCTGGCTCTAGTCTCGTTTTTTATTTTGTTTATCCAAGCCTGTGTGTTAGTAAATTTACAGTGTCCTGCAGTTTAAGGGGTTAGTTTGAAAGTCCCTTTTAATGAACTTTAAGCACACCTATGCAAGGGGCCACAGAGAAGACTCAACGAGATATGAGAGACAGAAAAAAGATCCTCCTTACCAGAAGTTTTGCAGGTAAAATTTAAATAAAGCAGTAGCTATGATTTGACAGAATTGTTCAAAGAAGAGAAAGATTATTATAAATCAAAAATTCGGAAAGCCTTACTGAAAGGTGAGAGTTGAGACAGATCATTGAGTAAAAGACCAAGATCTAGAGTTGAATCGAATCATGTAACTAGTTTGCACCAAACCATGGTCCCTTCCAAGATGTCTACTTAGAGGCTCTTCTTCTAGTGCCCTGTCCATGCTGTCCCTGCAGTCTTTTAAGAAAATGCTCAAATTATTGAACATGAGTTGGTTTGAGACCATCCTGTCCAGCCTCTTGCCTCTGTCCCCAAGCATCAGTCATCTGCTAAAGGGAGTATGGTTGGAATAGAGGTGCTGAACTGGGATCAGACTTGTCCAGGATGCAGGGTCCATCCTTAGCCTCTATACCATTAGCAGTGAGAAGCTGAGAAGGATCCTTCCTGAACCAGTCCCAGTGACACATTCTCACTGTGGCTTGGATAGTCTTCATCGTAGCCATGGCTACATGTGTCCTGCAGAGGATAGTAAGAGATTCTTCATCTTGCTTCAGCAGCTGGGCTGAATATTTCATTTACCAACTAGATAGAAGATGATGATGGACCTAAATCTAAAAATAGAAATCTATTTGAAATAAAAATTTGGAATTATTTATAATTCAGGAGGCTTTTAATGTAATGGGCAATAATGCATTGATATGTACATTATTTTCCATTTCTAGCCTTTGGAGACTCGACTTATTTCAGAGACTTCAAGTATTTGCAAACCAGAACAAGTTGCCAAACAGATTGTTAAAGATGCCATAGTAAGTAAAATACCTGCTCTGTTTTCTGTGCTATTTATCATTATATTGCATTTCTAAAAGATAATTTCTTCAAGCCCTTACTTCAAAACAAAAATTTCTTTATTTTTTGATTGGATTTATCCTAGTAGATTCTGCTTTTCTTCCTTCAAATACTTTATAGATTCCTTATTGATAGTAGGCTCCTAGAAATTAATTATGTAGCTCTATCTTAGAAACAGATTTATCAGTTATGTACTTGGAACTTCAGTTCGTAAAGAAAAAAGACATAGGTGTGAGGTGTAAGCAATACATACTAAATAAGGTTTATTGTCTCCTTTCTCACAATATTTCACTTTTCACTTATTATAAAAACATTATTGCCAGATTCACTGATTAAAGGATTTTCTTTCCTTTGTATGCCTTTTACTATCATTTTCCCAAAGTTAACTAAAGAAAGCGCAGCCGGCCTGTGGAGCCTGTCATCCTGTCATCCAGCTGATGGGCTTTTTCAGCTACTGAGTTTCCTGGGAATCACCAGTGGGATCTTTTGGAATCCATGTGCTATTTGGTAGCACAACATGTGTGCCATAGGCCTTAATAGCTGTGCAGTTAACTCATTTCAGAAAAATTCATTTCTGAGGGATGTCTGGAAACAGACTGACCTTGGAAAATCTTTAGGAAGATTGGAATGAGAAGCATCAGGACATCGTAGAACAGCCTCAAAATAGTACATATAAGGTTGTGTGGGGCCAAGCTGAGCAGAATCCAAAAAATAATAACCTTTAACAAAGTAACCTTTACAAATCACCTTTGTTAAAACAATAATCAAATATATTCAAAAATGAACAGCTCTGTTGGCTCAGGTGCAATTTTTTTGTGCTTATTTTAAGTCAAAACCAATACACTCTGGGTTTTTAATGATCATAAATAACTGTTCTAATTTTAGTAGGCTTCATTTTGTGTAGTAGTTTGCAAATGTATTCTTCTCTTGAGAACTTTACACTCATAAATTATTGATAGCCTTGGAGAACTTTTGTTTCCCTCAGTTATATTTATTGATCTTTGCCATATGAAAAATTGAAGCTATAATTTCAAAGATATGTAGTTGTAATTCATTTAAAAGCAATAGTAATAAATCCAACACATTTGACCTGATGTTATTTTCAAGACTAGTTATTTTTAAAAACAAAAATTAAGTAGCCAGGTGTGGTGGCTCACGCCTGTAATCCCAGCACTCGGGAGGCAGAGACAGGAGGATTGCTGAGTTTGAGGCTTGCCTGAGCTACATAGTGAGCTCAGGGCCAGCCTGAATTACAAAGCAAGACCCTGTCTCAAAAAAAAAAAAAAATTAAGTGAAAAGAGTGGCATTGTTTTATATTTTCATGGTTGCTTTAATGTCTGTGTAGACCTTAAGCAGAAGTTGTCAATAGATTTTAGCTGGATTCTCAACCACTTTTGTGGTCAGTCTCTTGTACTGTGTTTTGATTGGAGGAAGTGAAGAAAATCTGACATTTTGCATATGTATATTTGGATGAAGTAGAAGTATTGTACTAGGCTTTTCAGGTATTTGTGGGAAGAATTTTCTTTTTTGATATTAAACCCAAACTTGACAAATGATAGTTCCTGAAAGGTTATTTACAATGTGAAATTGGAAACCACATCAATGAACTTTTTGTTCTCTGTGACATTAAAACCCATCAGTCTTTCTCACACTTTGAATGGATCCTTTACCCATTCATGATTTTATAACATGCATTAATCATTTGGAAAATATGGGTGTATTGAGTTATCAAAAAAATCACATTCATAGAAATCGCTGCTGATCTTATCATAAAAGTATGTGTTGCAAGGCCAACAGTCTCACCATGGTGAATATAAGCTTTCACAAATCTTAATTTTTCCTTGAAAACTCAGATTTTAACATTACCTACAAATATGCCAAGTTCTCTCCCTCCAAGTGACAGGCTCACTTCATTTTCTGCAAGTCTGAGCAAGTTTAGTTTCCCTATTAATGGTTTTTCCACCAGAAAATGGTGCCCCATGTATAGCAGCAAGTTCAACTCTTAATCAGTCACACAAGGGTGCTTAGAAGTACAAGTGAAGCACTTTATGTAAGTTCCTCTTGTGTTACATGGGATACCATCGTTCCCTCCATCCTTGGGGACATGTTTCAAAAATCCTAGTGGATACGTGCAACTGCAGATCGTACTGAACCCTGTTTTTTTCTATATATAAAAAGTTTAAGTTATGAATTAGTTATCAGATACACTGGAAAAAGATGCATTTATGTTGTATGTGAGAGTAGCATGAGATTCATCATGCAACTGAGAACAACATACAATTTAAGACAGGAATTGTGTATATATGAGATTTCCATTTAATATTTTTAGATTTTTACTGTGGATCACTGAAACCGAGAATGGGGTTTGAGGGGTATTGTATTGAGGAGATCTGTCTTCAAGGATTGTGGTGTAATAAAATGATTAATGGCTAGGCATGATGGCTCACGCCTGTAATCCCAGCACTTGGGAGGCAGAGGCAGGAGGATTGCTGAGTTAGAGGCTTGCCTGGGCTACATAGTGAGCTCAGGGCCAGCCTAAACTACAAAGTGAGACTCTGTCTCAAAAAAAAGTAAAAATAAAATAAAATGATTCATGAACCTGCTTTATCACAGAAGTTTTTAAGTAAAATTGACATTTTAAAATTATTAAAATACTTCTGACAGTTGCATTTTCCTTGTATGTATATTACCACTGCAAAAGCATGCAGCAGTGGAGGTGACGGTGATTTCTAGTTCCATTTCTAGAGCATTGGTTGGGGTGGTGCCCCAGCAGTTTTATCCATCAGTGCAAATGTTACTGGGGTGAGAAGAGTTTATGTCTAGATATTCCCCCAGAGCCTCATGTGGTCACAGGTGGGGCTTTTTCCAGAGGTGATTTGAACTAGAGTGTGTGATGTTGGGATTAAGGCAGTGAAATTACTAAATTAGTCCACTCATTGGTTTTGTAGTTCTTGGTAGAATTAAGGGTGCACTCCTCTGGGTGTGGGTGCTATCTACCCTAAGAGTAAGGATATAAAGGACAGAAAGAGAGTCATTGCTTGTTGCTTGTCACTTGTTTCTTGATGCTTGCTACGTCACTGCTGACTGGCTACCTTCTGACTGCCCTGCTTTGTCACATGGACTGTTTCTCTTATGCCATGCCACCCTTCCTTGAAGATAACCAACTGTGGACTGAAGCCTCTACAAACTGAGCCAAATTTTCACCTTTGGATGTTGAGTACTTTGTCTCAGCAACAAGAATAGTAACTAATATGCAGTTTGGTACCAGGGAAGTGGGATTGTTGTTGTGACTACCTGACTATGTGCTTTAGGAGCTTTTGGAGCTGGTTATTGGGAAAAGTTTGGAAAGGTTTGGAAGTGCCTGAGGCTGTACCTGATGGGAGAGTCTGGTCAGAGCTCAAAAGACCAAAATGCTCATAGAAATTGTGCTGGTAAAAACCAGGCTTAGGAGGTTTCTGCTAGGAAGAAGGAATGCACTGGCTGTGGGACTCCAGAGCACGTGTGTTATTCCAAAAATTGTCTGCAGGGACTTCCAGGCAGATGGTGGAGTTGTAAAAGCAGGCTATCAGCCTCTCTGCAGTTTACATTCCTAAGCCGGAATATAGAAGATCAGGGAAAAACAAAAAGAGAGAGAAGGAAAGGAGGGAAGTGGGTCCCCAAGACCCAGAAAATTTGTCGATAATTTGCTTGTGTCCAGGAACTTTGCCTGAGACTAAAGGCAGTCTAATGTAGAGGTGATGGGATGGCTACTTCACAGGTTTTTAGCCAGATTTAGATTGAAAATCAACAGCAGAGAGGCCAGCAGAATGATTCAGAGCATTGTGAGTTTGGCTAGAAAAGAAGCTCCAGTAATGTTTCGGCCTGCAAAGATGGAACAGAGGAGAAATTGGTCACTAAAAAGACTAGCAACAAAAAGCCAAGTGTGTCAGAGGAAGACAACAGAAAAAATGGTCTGAGGACATCCCAAGGACTCTGCTCTTTGTAGACTCAAAATTGAAAAAGTGAAAGTGTTTTCCCTGAGAAGAACGTCCCAGTGCACTGTGTTCCAGCATGACAGCAGTTTAGGGAAGTTGTTCCTCAGGATTTGGTTCATAGGCACCTGACCTCTACAGCTAAGAGAGATCCTGGCTCCTGCTCCACCTGGTCGCAGATTTTGGCATCGTCCAAACAGTGCTGGTGTTAGGTGCACATAGAATGCAAGAGTTGTCAGATTAGGAAGGTTTCCACCCAGATTTCAGAAGGCCTGGGGGGTAGGCAGTGTCCTCCTAAGAGGGCGGTGGGTGAAGCCAAAGGTCCACTGGAGACCTCTAAAGTTTAGAGAAGCCAGGAAAGTGGATTGTCTGAAGGAAACTGCAAGGAGGGAGGAGAGCCAGCTGCAGAGAAAAGCCATGGGAGCTACAACCACCAGAAGTGCCACAGGGGCAGAGCCACCCAATTTCTTTGGAGTTCACAACTTGCCACAGATTGCCAGGAACGCTGGATATGAACTATGGAATTTAGTGTTTGCCCCGTTGGACTTTGCTCTTTTTGATTCGCATTCCTTCCTGTCCTTCTCTTTGTACCTTTTGGAAAGGAAATATATACCTTGTACCATTGTATGTTGAAAGTATTTAATTTTCTTTTCATTTATATAATGGCTTGCACCTAAGAGTTTTCCTTAAATCTTGGGGGAGAGTTTGGACTTGGACTTTTCAGCCATGCTAAAACCACTAGGATTTTGGAAACTTTTGGAGATGTACTAAATGTCTTTTGCATAAAGGGATGCCTATGAGTCTTTGTGGGGCTCAGGGTACAATGTTAAGGCTTGTGTGTAGCTGTCCCCTCAGAGCCTCATGTGATCATGAGTGGGGCTTTTCAGAGGTGGCTGAATCTAGAGTGTGTGATGCTGGGATTAGGGCTATGTGGTCATTGGTTTGGCATAATTTTGGATAGGATTAATGGTGTTTCCCCATGGGTGTGCGTGCTGCCTACCCTAAGAGTAAGGGTAAGGGACAGAAAGATGTTTGTCATTTGTCACTTTTTGTTTTCTGTTTCATGGCTGCCTACCTTCTGCCTGCTGGGCTTTGGCATGAATTCTTTCAATCCTTCGTGGTAACCGTCCACCAGGTCACTCTGCTTTGGAGTCAGCCAATATGGACTGAAACCTCTACAGACTGTAATCTGAAATAAACTTTCCCTCCTATTACTTTGGGTGTTGAGTGTTTTGTCTTAGCAACAAGCGAAGTGACTAAGACAAAAGGCAATTAATGTTTTACTATTATGATAACATTTTGTCCATAGATACCCATGAAAGAATCTTGGGACTCATCTGGGGTTCTGTGGAATTGTTGCCTGAAACTCCCCATCTGCCAGGAGTGTATTTGTGTTTATGAGTTCTGACATATGTTTTCTACCATCCTGTTTCACTTAAGGTGAATGAACACACTTCATTGTTTCTAGTTTTGCATTGGTGCTTTTCCATTTACTGCAATCCTCTTTTCTCTTCCTTCTCTTTTAGCAAGGAAATTTTAACAGTTCCATTGGCTCAGATGGGTACATGCTCTCATCACTGACCTGTGGGATGGCTCCAGTAACTTCCATCACTGAGGGACTCCAGCAGGTGAGCTCTGCCTTGACCATCAGTCAGACAAGTAGACAAAAACTGTACTGCATCAGAGCTCTGTGAAAAGAGGCTAAGAGTAGACCAAATAACTTTGAGAATATTTAAGAATGAAAGATTTTTGTTGAGCTATTGATTTTCTTTTTCTCTACCAGCAGTGAGTAAATTGGAAGTAGATTAAGGATATAACCTAAGGAACATAGACTGAGAAGAAAGTTTAGTGCTGTACCCTGTTGATACAAGGTGTGATTGAAAACTATACTGAATAGTTAAATTAAAAGTAAAAAATTTACTGGGCCAGAGATTTAGCTCAATGGTTGTGGCACCTACCTAGCAAGCACAAGGTCATGAGTTCTGTCCCAAGTAACCACATATGACAATACCAGGCATGGTGACTCATGCCCACCAGCAATCAGTCAGTCCCACATACCACAATGCCAGGCACGGTGGCTTACGCCTGTAATCCGAGCACTTGGGAGGCAGAGGCAAGAAGATTGCTGAGTCTGAGGCTTGCCTGGGCTACATAGTGAGCTCAGGGCCAGCCTGAACAATAAAGTGAGACCCTGTCTCAAAAAAAAAAAAAAAAAATTATTAAGTGAAAGACACGTTGCCATTAATCCACCTTAATATACTCTCCCTTGGGTCAGGCATACTTACTTCATGTCTTGCCACTTTTGGAAGCGGTTCTGAAAGTCTTTCCTGAGTGCCTTTTCATGACTACCTCTATATCCTGAATTGATTCAAAATGTTTGAATGGTTTCTGTAAAGAAAAAAAAAAATGATGATGCTCTTTTCTACCCATTCACTGGATCTAGCACCATGGAACTCTGGGTCTTCCCCAAAGTAGAAAGAGCAGTAAGAGGTAAACATTTTGAGTCAATTTAGAACATCAAGGCAATGATGACAGTGCAACTAGACACTCATGAAAGACGACTTCCAGAACTCCTTCAGAAAGGGGCAGGGATGATGGGATATGTGTGTTCAAAAAGAGAGAGAATATTTTGAGGGAGATTAATAACAGTTTGTGTTTTACTATAATAAAATTTTTAAAAAATTAATCATGTGCTCTATTTTTCAATCAGACTTCATAGGTAAAGTGCTATCCCTGTTGCTATATGTTAATTTGGGTTTTCATCTAAGAAGTACTGCTCTAAAATGTTGGAAAAGTGAAGATTTCTGTGCATAGTAGTTTAAGGTGCACTTGTAAATAATTACAAATAAGATAGCAGACTAGAAATGTTCCTTTGCTGAATTGAGTCACCAATAACTGGGCCAAAGGAAACATAGTTAAGGAGTAAACATAATCTCTACCCTTAGAATTTAGAGTTTTGTCCAAGACTTGCAAATTCACGGACATGAATTGTTCATTGATAGGCATTCTGGGTGCTGTTTCCTGTGGAGATTATAGGCAGCCACTCACCCCAGGGCACCTGCAGTTGAGTGGAGGAGACCCATGAGAAGTACGGGGTGGTGTAATTAGGGTTCTAAGAGAGAGGCTGCCCTGGAAGCAAATAAGGATCGGTTTATAACAAAGTGTTAACTTCTGTCCACGGGACCCTGTAAGACTAAGGCAGTTGAGTTTCCTGTTAGTTTTCTTCAAGGTCTTTCATAAGTCCTTTTTCTTTTCACCCTAAGTATACTCACTATTTTGTCACTTTTCTCTGACAGGTAGACTCTGTTGAATAAATGCTTTTTGGAGACAGGGCTCCTGTGTCTTCTGTGTCATTGTACGATGTCTGCTGGAGCAGAAATTCCAGAATGCCTGAGTTGGGCCAGTGTGAAAAGTCCATACCTTCTCCTTGGGCAGTCTGATCCTTTCCCCATGACTGCTGCTTCCACACAGCTGTGCTACATACAGTCCAGGCATTACTGACTCCAGCTCCCACCTCCCTGCTTCCATCTCCATGGCCAGTGCACGCGTCAACTCAGCCAGAAACGGAAGTGTAGCTCCTGCTTTCCCTGCCCTGCCTCTCTTTTCCCTCGCCTTATCTTCTCCCTTTCAGGGCCCCAGCTCTGCTTCTGGAGCTCAGGTCTGACTTCTGACAGCTGACCCAGTACCTGAGTTGTGTAATTTGTGTGCCAGAGTTCATTACCAAGTGCCCTAGGAGCCTCAAAAGCATTGTTTTGGTTCACCTGGCATGGGTGTGTGTTTAGCTTCAAAATTAGATTTTTACATAGAAAGTCCAGACTTCAAACTTTTTTCGGCAAGTCATGTCTGGTTAAACGAAAGCTGCATCCCCAGCAAGCAGTAACCAGTGGAGAGCGGCAGCAGCTTCTCTACAATAGTCCCCGCCCCTCCAATCCCTTGGTCTCCAGCACCTTGGCCCCGCCTTCTGGCTGCACTTGAATTTGTGCCGTCACATTTTCCGCCTGTGTTTCGGAGCTGCACATCTGCCCTGCACGAACCCTGCTGTGGCTGCCAGTCGGCTTCCAGATGACACTCAAATCCCAACACATAGCACAAGCCCTGAACAGCGGCCCCACTAACTATTCTGACTTTTTTCTTTCTGTATCCTCCTCCCTCTGTTCTCGATGGGAACCTCTGTCCATCACCCCCACATTTCCTTTATCTAGCCAACTTCTAATCTTCCTTCTGGTCTGAACTGCCACTTTTACTGCAAAACACTAGGACTGGATACAGTGATTGCACTTAGTCTTATAGTAGTTCTTCATAAGGCTGTAATTTTTTTCAAGGTGTCTCCCTTATTTAAAAAAATAATCAGCTTTCGTGCCAGGCATGGTGGCTCACGCCTGTAATCCCAGCACTCGGAGGCAGAGACAGGAGGATTGCTGAGTTCGAGGCTTACCTGGGCTGCATAGTGAGCTCAGGGCCAGCCTGAACTACAAATTGAGACCCTGTCTCAAAAAAAATAATAATAATCAGCTTTGTTTTATAGAACAGTTTTTAGGTTTATATAAAATGCAGAAAGTATGTAGTTCTGATATATATCTCTCACAGTTTCTCCTGTTACTAACATTGTGCCTCAGCATTATATATCGATTTGAGTTGACACACCAGTATTGACATACTGTTATCAGCTACAGCCTGCAGTTTACACTATAGTTTACTCTTGGTATTATACATTTCCATGGGTTTTGACAAATACCTAATGTGTCTCTCATTACAGTGTCATACAGAATAATTTCACTGCCCTAAAATTCCCCTTGGCTTCTGCCTACCAGTGATCTTTTTAGTGTCATCATAGTTTGGTCTTTGCCAGTGTCCCTTTGTTTTTTATCTTTCTCAAACTTACCCTAGTTTGAAATTAGTTTCCAGTTGCTCTGAAAAACAGTGGACCTTTGTTAAGTCTGGTGGCTCGTGCCTTTAATCCCAGCTACTCCAGAGACTGAGGCAGAAAGGTTGCCAGTTTTAAGACCAACATTGGCAGCTTAGCAAAACCTTCTCCCCAAATAAGTTAACTAAAAAATAAATAGCTGGGGCTGTAGCTCAGTGTTAGAGCACTTGCCTAGCATGTGTGGGGCCTCAGATTCAGTTCAGAGGAATGAAGAAAAGGAAACAGTGGGCCCCCCTTCAGATTGCTCCTCCGCACTGCTCAAGTACAATTGCTCTGTTCTTGTAGCAAAATCGTGCACAGTTGCCTGCCTTGCTCAGAACACAAACCTCCCTGGCTCTATCTCCCTTCCTCAGTTGGCACATCAGATTATCGCCTTCACTGTGAGAGAGGAGGACTTAACTCTTCTCATTACCATCCTCCTCCCTGCTCTCACTTGCTTACATTATTTATATTGTCATTCTGTCTTATTTTGTTTAGATGATGTGCGTTTGAGAAGATCATTTTGGGGACTACTTAAATACTATTCATAGCTGAGTGAGATGTACGTGTCATATATGATAATTACTTTTCCTGAACTTTTGTCTTCCCCAGAGTTATTTCCCCCATTTTTATTTATGTATTTATGTATGTATTTATGTATGTATGTATTTATTTATTTATTTTGAGACAAGGTCTCACTTTGTAGTTCAGGCTGGTTCTGAGCTCACTATGTAGCCCAGGCAAGCCTTGAACTCAGCAATCCTCCTGTCTCTGCCTCTGGTGTGCTGGGGTTACAGGCATGAGCCACCACGCGTGGCACTGTGGTATGTGATATTGATTGCTGGTGGGCGTGAGTCTCCACTCCCAGCATTGTATGTGGTTACTGGGATCGAACTCAGGGCCTTGCGCTTGTGAGGCAGGCGCCGGAACCACTGAGCTAAATCTCTGGTCCAGCCCAAGATTATTTTTGACCCCTTCCCATGTACTGTTTCTGGGTACTGTTAATTCAGTCTTAAATTCTTCACCAACCATATTCATTTCCCCTTGACACACAATATTCAGAAATATGGGCTACGGTGTCTGTTTTGTACAGGAAGGAGTTCCTCCTGGAGCCTGGGGCCACCAGACAACATCATGCACATGTGGACCAGAGCCGATGCCGGGCTTCTGCTCTTCCTGGTGGCCCTGGAAAACCCTTCTTGCCTGTCTTTTATGTTGGACCCCTTGTTTCCTCGATCTCATGAGAGTGTCTTTCTTTGTTGATTCCCTCATTTTGTGTTTCTGTTCAAGTAGCTCTCCTGAGTTGGGATGTGTCTAGGAGATAAATATTTTTGAGTCCTGGAACGTTTGAAAATGTACCTATTTCTCCTTGTAGTTTTATACCTTTTCAAGGTCTCATTTAGAATGGTTTTAGTGAGAATCTGTTAAAGGGAAGAGCTAGCATAAGTGGTTGTAGTTAATCGCTGCCTTGACTCTGAAATAGTAATTGCTTTTTTACTTGATTGTCTTTCCAACTAACAAACAAGCTCCTGTCTGGAAGGGCCAACTCTAGTCTCAGCTACGCAAGAAGAGGTCAGAGTCAGCAAAGGCAATAAAAAAGCTGAAAAAGGGTAGACCTGTGTCTTGCTCACAGTATTCACAATGCCTGGTGTAGATCCTCATTCTTGTGCTCAGATCATAAATCTTTTTTTTTTTTTTTGAGACAGGGTCTTGCCCTGTAGTTCAGGCTGGCCCTGAGCTCACTGTATAGCCAAGGCAAGCCTCGAACTCACCAACCCTCCTGCCTCTGCCTCCTGAGTGCTAGGATTACAGGCTTGAGCTACCAAGCCCGGCATTTGTGGTATGTGGTACTGATTGCCGGTGGGTGTGAGCCACCACACCTGGTATTGTTGTATGTGGTTACCTGGGATCGAACCAGGGACCTTGCACTTGCCAGGCAGGCACTGGAACCACTGAGCTAAATCTCTGGCCCTCAGATCATAAATCTTAAATCCAAGGAATCTTGGTTATAGGTAAACTATTTGGGATGCTGCCATTGAGCTTCCCACCAATTACAGCACTGTGATGCCAAGAAAACCATTTTATTGTTTTTATGGGTGGAATTTATTAATTAACAAATATGCAGTGATGGGCTTATTGCTGTACAGTGGTACAAGAGCAGACATACTCTGTTCTCAGAACTCACTGACATTTACAGTGTTTTCATTATATTTATCCTTGGAACAGATAAGAAGATGTGTCCTAGAAACTATTTACCAGAGACTTAAATTCCCTAAAATGAAATGAACTATTGCACTGCCCTGTTGGAGGAACTAAAAGGTCTCTCTTTGTCTTGCAGGTGGTCACTATGGGCCTTTTCCGAACTATTGCTCTGTTTTATCTTGGAAGTTTTGATAGCATAGTTCGCCGCTGCATGATGCAAAGAGCAAAATCCGAAATTGCAGACAAAACTGCCTAATTGTTGTCCCTCGAGGAAGAAAAAACTGTTTCCAAATAATCCAAACAGCTTGCTGCTACATGGGACCCAACTTTTAGCCTACAAACACTTGTCTTGTTTTCTGATATATAAGATTGGACCAGTGCTCTTCAGAAATCTAGCTTCTGGCAAAGGGACAGAAGTCCAACTCCATACAATATTATTAACACTATGCAAATGTGGAATAGGAGATCCTCTGAGGTGGTGCGGTGATAGTGTGAGAACTAACATTCTCCACAGGGTAAAGAGTGGAATTCCAGAAGGATAAGTGGTATTTTTTTTTTCTATTTATTCTATTGGCCCCTGATAAAGTCCACAAATGTACTACATAGCACATGAGCTTTTAAAGACTTTCCATGAAAGGCAGTTTCTGTGTTTCTGAGCTTTGTTGTTCTTCTTAACTTGGTATGTTTGACTCAAGATGAGCTGTCCCCATTGCCAGTGAGTCTGGACACCTCCGTGTCCTGCTTGTTCTGCTGCTGGTGAAACCTCTCTCTCTTTGATCCCACAAAGCTTCAAGGGGGATGGGAGAGAGCAGCGCAGCCGAAGGTAAGGAGATCAGCCTTTTCCAGGAGGGATACAATGCTTTCTTGTCTCCTTTGATGCGTAGGACCTAGTTTTCATTCATGAAGAAAGGCAGCTTCCTCAAGTGTCTTCTGAAGAGAAAATAAAATCTTAGAGGCTTACAGAAGTTTACAGTTTCCTCAATAGCCATGCTGAGCTGAATGTTCCGTGTCAGTGTCTGTCTGTTCTTCCTTTCTCTCTCTTGTCCAACTTTGCTTATACTGCTGTAATATTTTTTGTAAAAGAAAAAAAAAGACCAGCTAAGATTTTTGACTTGACTTTTTAAATTAATTCATGAATTCATTAAAACAAAAAATAAACAAAAAGTGTGACATTCTTTTTTTTTTTTGAGACAGGGTCTCACTTTGCAGTTCAGGCTTGACCTGAGCTCACTATGTAGCCCAGGCAAGCTTCGAACTCAGCAATCTTCCTGTCTCTGCCTCCCGAGTGCTGGGATGACAGGCGTGAGCCACCACGCCCGGCAAAAGTGTGACATTCTTAACCTAGTAGCATATATGTAGCTTTTAGGAAAGGCTGATGATTGTATGTTTAAAGTATAGTCATTAAGAGAGAGAGAAATAATTTTGAAGGTACTCATTTTTTGAAATAAAACAAGCACCCATTTTTCTATGACTCTCCCACTGACCTGAGAATAGTATCCTCTCACCACGTGTTCCAGGAGCCCACTCACCCTGTGTGAAGCCCTGGAAACCCACCTAGCCCTGTGAGTGCTGTTCCTGGATTACAGGACCTGTTCATTTCACGGATTTCTACAGCAAGTGCCTCTTACCAGTCTTGTCCCCCTGCACTGTGGCATCCTGTGTGTCTGTTGCGCACACTCCTCGTCTGTGTACATACAGTAGTGCATTCCAGTTCCCTCAGATGGGAAAAGACTTCTACTTCTGAAGGAGACATTTTTTTATTGTTAAAAAAAAAAAGACATCGACATGATAGCCAAGCTGGGTTTTGTTTTGTTTTGTTTTGCTTTTGACTTTAAAAAAGTGACTTAATTTTAAATAATAAGATGTTTAGTGACTCCATGACACAAGATCTGTGAATGTCAAATTTAAGACACCGATGAATCCAGAAGAAATTGTTTAATATATAAATTGTTTGGTATAACTAGATTATAATTTGCAAGACTTTGTTGATGCCAAAATGGTTTCGTAAATCTTTAGTCTTTTATAGCCAGAGTTTGCCATCTATGTGAAGTCACATTGTGCAGCTGCTAAAAAGATCTGTAGTTTCCTAAATTATATTAATATTTATACATTTCTTAGTTTTATTCTTACAAATACTCCTTCAATGTTGGTACACTGTGCTAATCTACATTAAAATATAGCCCAAGGTGGTATTGGATTTCCTAAAATTAACTATTTAGCAATAGTTACTACAGTATATTTTTTCAAACTATTGTCATAGTGAGTCCTGTTACTCAGTAGTCTACTGCTGAACAAATTTGAGAGGCCCTTTCTGTAGTGGGAGATACTGTCCCTAACCCAGTGTGGCCCACACAGTAACAGGTTTGCAGAGTACTAATGTCATAGAATCAGCTTCAGCAGAGACGTTAAGGGTCTTCATTCCCTTATCCCCAAAACTCTAAAACTCAGCTTGCTTATTTTTCTATTAGTGCCCTAATTTGATAGTAGAACTTGAACTAGTCATGGTTATTGGTTTTTTTTTTTTATTTTTTGAGACAGGGTCCCACTTTATAGGTCATGCTGGCCCTGAGCTCACTATGTAACCTAAGCAAGCCTCAAACTCAGCAATCCTCCTGCCTCCGCCCCCAGATTGGTGGAATTACAGATGTGAGCCACTATGCCTGGCATTGTAGTATATAGTACTGATTGCTGGTGGGTGTGAGTTCACCACACCCAATATTGTTGTATGTGGTTACTGGGGATGGAACTCAGGACCTTGTTCTTGCTAGGCAGGCGCCGGAACCACTGAGCAAAATCTCCAGCCCACATGGTTATTGTTTTTATTCATGTTACTTTGTGTGCCTATTTGAAATATCAACAGGTTTGATTTTATAGGTATTGCCAGACCCCACGGGGGAGTTTTGTGATATCCATTATATGCTCCTAGGTTACCTTTTTCAAATCCAACAAATTATTAATTTGGAAAAACATCTGGCTCAGAGGTTTCAGATAAGGATTTGTAGTCATTTAGGCAGCTTCCCACAGTATTCTGACTTCATCCAAAACATGAAAATATGACAAAGAAAATTCAATTAAAAAAATCTCTTTTGACTTGATTCTTATATAACTTGTTTTTCTGTTGAGAGGAAGAAGATGACAACCATCAGTCCAACTGTTAGGGAAACTATTGACCTTTCTTTTTTAAGGATCACATTAATGTAATACCTATTGTGGGTGAATCTTATCTATGGCCATAATTTTTTACAATTATCATTTTTATTGGTGCTGGAGTTTGAACCCAGTGCCTTGTACATGCTAAGCATGAGCTCTAGCACTGCGTTTCACTGCCCCCAGCCCTAGAAGTTTAATTGCAGTCTTACTGAACTGTTGACTCTGTATGTGACCAGTGAGAGTGTATTGTATGAATTTTAGTCCTGAAGTGTCAGCTCTGCTGCTTTGGTTTTACCATTTTATTGTAATGTATTTGTGACTATATTTATTTGTAAAGTAGTATCATTCAGCCATATAAATTACAAAATAAGTTCAAAGAAATTTTATAATTGAAAAATATGTAGGAAACAGTTTTTCTTTCTATTTTCAGAAAACAAAAATCATGGGCCAGGCATGTAGTTCAGTGTTAGAATGTTTGCCTGGCATGTGTAAGACCCCAGGGTTGATCTGGAGCTTTACAAAAAAAGAAAGAAAATTGGTCATTCTATATTTTTAAACTTAATTTGCACAGTTAAAAAGACTTTAAAATACTGTTACAGTGGTCTCTTTACATTAATACCTACATATATTTAGCTAAAAATATTTATCAGAATCTGTTAAGCCATGTGTTGATTTCTGCAAGTGAAACTTGAGAGACTATTTCTGATATTTAGGTGGTGAAATCATTTTGGTAATACTGATTTCTTTCAACTCAAAGAATTGTACGTTTCTAGAAGAAGGAAGTACCACCATTTCTTTTTTCTGAATTATGTCATCAGGTTTAATTTTATTACATCATGTTTTAATTTAAATATTAGTATTACTCACTTGAAGTCACTTTTAATTATTTATATTTTTTGATGTAAGATGCTTTGTGTCTTATTTCTGTAAATTTTTAGTAAATTGGTTTTAAAAGTACTGGCTAACCATAACTTTCCAATTCAGGAGTGGGTCCTGCTGTTGAGAGTATAGTTTATTGTAGCTGTGGATTTGATATTTTGAAGAGGAGGTAATTGCTATTATATTTTACACTTGCTTGAAGTGACAACTCTTAAGACATTTTTAAATTGACAAAAGAATACATGACTATTTTGATATATGTTAGAACTTGTGCTTGCTACTTCAGAAGATTTTGTGGCAGAATTGTAACCTAATTTTCATATCTTGTATTTCTCAATCACAACAAAAAATAAATGGGAAACAGGCTTTACAGATCTGAGAACTTATTTTTTCAGCAATTTGTGTTTTTTAAGAGACCACTTAAGCAAAATGCAAATGTTTTCTATAATGTTATCTTGACTTGGTTTCCTAAGCATTTCACAGGGCTAGTTTAAATCATTTTTTTAAGGAGCTAATATTTTTGGAGTAAGTGCTTCATATTCTGGACACTTATTTCAAATGTGTTCCATTTGTAGGGCTTTGGTCTGGGATATATTAGTAAGAGTTTAAGAAAGGTGGCATGTAAGCCTGGTATGACACCATACTTCTATAATTTCAGCTACTTTTTGAAGCAGTTCAGTGTGTTTGAAGCCAGTTTTTTGGTTTTGTTTTGTTTTGTTTTTGAGACAAGTTCTTGCTTTGTAGTTCAGACTGGCCCTGAGCTCACTATGTGGCCCAGGCAAGCCTAAGACTCAGCAGTACTCCTGCCTCTGCCTCTGGATTGGCGAGATTACAGGCGTGAGCCACCATGCCCAGCACTGTGGTATGTGGTACTGATTGCTGGCAGGCATGAGTCACCACGCCCGGTATTGTTGTGTGTGGTTACCAGGATCAAACCAGGGACCTTGCACTTGGTAGGCAGGCGCCAGAACCACTGAGCTGAATCTCCGGCCCCAGAGTTAGTATTTTTGTGAGGTGGTTTAAAGGAAGTGTGTTTTACTGTAATAAATTTTTATTAATTTAAACTAATTCACAGTATCCCTTCATACTTCACATTCCAAATGCCACTGAAATGTAGTTTAGCTTTGAGGAAGAAAAATGGAAAGGAAGAGTGGGTATGACCAGGTCATGCTATATGAGTCAGATTCTAGCCTTTGAAGGGCTTTGAGCAGAAAAATGACATAGCTAGACTTCTAGTGTTAGAAATATCATGGTACTGCTTGAAATTCAGTTTTAATATTGCTTAGTCATTAGGGCTTGGTCTTCCACCACGTTCTTGTGAAAAATACCCCAGAAGAAACAATATGGGTTGAAATATAACCCCAAATATGCTAAAGGCCTTTACTTTACTTGAAAATAAGGTTTGTACAGATGTAGTCAAGTTAAAGTGGGGTTTTTAGGATGGTTCAAATCCATTATGGTTGGTGACCCCTTCTGAAGAGAAAACGACTAGAATATGACTATGTCAGGACAGTGCCAGACAGAGCGGTGCAGTGCAGTTGCACGTCCAGGAACACCAAGAGCCAGCCATCAGCAGGACACAGCAAGAGAGGAGGAAGTACTCTGCTGAAGTTGCAGAGAAAGCATAGTGTCATGGGCAGGTGTCATAGGCAAGGTTGATTTGACTTTTGTTGCATCAGAAAAGAATATATATTTCTTGTTGTTTTAAAACACACAGTTTGTGATTCTCTGTCACAGAAACCACAGAAAAACATATTAATCTTAATTTTTCTGTTTCATAGCATTTAATATTTGAGAGTTACCATACACTGCTATAGTATAAAAAGATAAAAGTTATTGTACATAAGAATGTGAATTCTTCACCTGTTCTCTTTCAGGATGGTGTTATACCTTGTGTGCTTCTAAGACTACAGTTTTAATCCAAGAAGAGCAGTAGGTATTTGAAAAATATAAGGCAGGTTCCTACCCCTAGTTTATTTCACTTTAAATGCCAACACATTAATTTTAAAGAAAAAACTGTCATAAGCAAATTTCCTATGGTTTCCTTTGTAAATGAAAAGCAAATATCATTTGCAAATTAAAACAACATTGAGATTCCATCTTACCCCAGAAGTAATGGCTACCATCAAGAAATCAAACAATAACAAATACTGGCAAGGATGCAGGAGAAAAGATACCCTGTGACTTTGTTGTGGGAATTTAAATTAGTACAACCATTGTGGAAATCCAGAATGTAGAATTTTTAAAAAACTAAAACTAGAAATTCCATTAAAGCCAGCTCTTCTCCTTTTAGGTATTTTCCCAAGAATTAAAAACATCATATTACCATGATACATGCGTACCCATGTTTATAGCAGCGTGACTCATAATAGCTAGATTTTGGAAATGACCTATTTGTCCATCCACACAAAAGTGGGTAAGGAAAATGGTCTACTGTGGCCTAAAGAAAGGTGAACTTGAGTCATTTGTAGGAAGATGGATGCATATGGATACCATATGTTAAGTGAAACCAGACACAAGTTTAAATATCACACAACTTATATGAGAAATTTAAAACAGTTTAAAGAGCAAAAGATAGACAACAGAAAATAGGGAAACAGACCTTTTGTAAATGGGATGGTGATCTAGAGATGGAAAGAGGGAGAAGAGAGGAAGAGGAATAAAAAGGTATCTACATGTATCTATTACCCACAATAATTATAGTCATATACTATAAAATGTAATAGAATTTTAAAGAAACCTTTGTCCACTATTACATGTGCACAACAACAAGGACCTATTTATAGTTTGTTACCTAGTTTAAAGGTTATTTTTCTAGTTTTTTGAGGTTTGGTGCCCACCATAAGTTAGGTGGGTTTCTATGTTAAACTAAGGCTGGTTGTTTGAGAGTTGATGAAACAATGGTTTAAGAACACAGATCAGACAAACTGGGATGTGATCACATAGCAGAAGAAGGCTGTGAGCATGAATAAATTAGGAACAGTATTATTGGGGCTGAAATCATTTGAAAGCGTGATACTACTCAGCATGAGTTTATAATGTATAATATACAGGAAATTAGAAACTAATACTTTAGATTATTTATGAGGCCTGTGAGGATTTTTTGGGGGGAAGATACATATACTGGGGATTGAAACCAGGGCATTTGCACTGAGCTGCACCCCTAACCTATTTTTAACTTCTCATTTTGAGATAGGGTCTTTCTAAGTTGCTAAGTTGCCCAAGCTAGGCTTGAACTTGTGATTCTTTTGCCTCAGCCTCCCAGAGTGCTGGGCTTCAGGCACTTCAGGTGTCAATTCTTAAATAGTTTTTCTTTTATGCAAGATATAAGTACTACTAGTTTTTACCCTGCCTAGTGAGTTCATTTGGTTTATGAATTTATTTCCACTTCATTTGGGATCATAGTTTTGACCTAAAAACCTCATTATTTTAACAGCATCCTGTTTATCCATTCCTTCGTTTTCTCCCTTCATCTTAAGTAAAAAGTTTAATAGCTGGAAGATTTTATACACACATTAAACATTAATTATTCAGATTAGAGTAATATTTTAATATCATAAATTTATAGAACATTTACATTGATGATGAGTTAATAAAACTGAATAATTTTGTTGAACAACAACCAGCAGGTGGCGAGACCTGGCAATAAAAAGCTTTTTGTTTGGAAAATGAAGGGAAGACAGGCCTTTCAGACTCTTGATACAATCTCCATTCCCTGCCTCTTGTTCTTTTCTCTCCCTGTTGCCATCCTTCTGGTAGGATCCATCCAAGAAGAACCGGCAAAAGAAAGGTCCGTTAACTCTGGAAGTAGAAGCCATTGAAGGAAGATGTGCCCAGTGCTTGTCTGGAAGGTTTCAGGCACAGGTGTGGTGCAGGACTAACAGAGGCCCTGCCTGAAGCTGTTGTATCTTGCATGCCATGTAAAGAGTCAATTTAGGAAAACCCATAAGGAAGACTTTACAGGAACAAAGGAGAGGTCAGGAACCTTTTCTTTTTCTGGGAATAAGAACCTACTTCCTTCTACTGTCCCCTTTGCAGAAGTACAACTGCTTTTCCTGATCTGTCGTCTCGTTTCCTCACCCACATGATTTAAAAGTGTGAAGGCTTTCAATTCCTCCTAAGTCATTTTAGGGTTTTAAGACAAAAAATGTTACAGAATTAATACAGTTTACACTAGTTTTACAGGAACATATATTACAGGTACAATTCCTATGGCTTTTATGAGAACAAGTATACTAGGTCAACCCACACCTACTGTATTTCCATGAAAGTCTACCCACCCCCACCGAGATAAGGGACCCTAACAGCTAGTCAAAGGCCATCGAGGAGTGTCTCTCATCACTCCCTCTTGTCGGGATAAGAGATTCATACCAAAGTATCTTTTTCCTATGTGAGAGATGGCATGATGACTGATAAAATGGTGAATATGAAATAAAAATGTGAGATTTTTTTTGCTTAAAAATAAGTGCTTTTATTTTTAGACAGACAAAAATAAACATGGTGTCATAACATAACTACACAGTAGTACTCATTTGTCATGTTTCTATGACCACAGTAATCCAATGTCCCTATGTATTTGTACTTGCGCCTATTAAACTACTTTGCTTTTAGTGAACATTTTTTCATGGTGCTTTGTCAAAGACAAAGATAAAAATAGTTTAAACATGTGCAACTCGTTTGTCTTCTTGTCCTTTTTCTCTTGGGGGTATTCATACTAGTGAATTAAAAGATGTGTCTGTGCCCACATGGATCTGTGCCTATGTGTGTATATGTATGTCCTATATATTGGCTGCTAGGCAAAGGTGGAGACATTAAAAACCTGTCCCTTATAATATCAGGATTGTAGCCTTGAAAGCTGCCACGCCTCACTCCTCCGAAACTAGCCCTGGTACACCAAAGAAGTGTTAGGGCAGAGAAGAACCATTTTCTGAAGTACCTCAGAGCCCTTCACAGCCCTCACGGAGGCCCTCCTCCCGCGGCCCACTGTGTCAGGTCTGGCCTTGGTCACTGCCACGGGTGTTTAGGTTGGAACCAGCCGGGAAGCGCGTGTGTGTTCCACATGGACACCTAGGAACCAACTTGGAAGTAAACACGGCGCTTAAGGCTTCCTCCCTTAAGGCTTAATGAATGTGCACAGTCGTCTCTTCCCAGGAGGAGAGCGCTGGGGTCCCACGCTCAGAGGTCCACACCGGCCTCGCTCCTCTCCGGGCTAGGGAGTGGCAGCAACACATGGGGATGTGTGTAACGTATGGGTGTGTGTAGCTGGCGTATGTGTGTGTAACGTACGTGTGTGTAACATCTGTGCACACACATGGTCAGAAAGGTCCCGGCGCCTGTTCCGTCCTTGTTTTCGGGGCGCACCCGCCTCCTCAGCGCAGTCGCCCCCGCGGGCCCCGGCGAGCCCTGAGCGCGCGCCAGGCCCGCCGCAAGGCCCGAGGAGGCCCCGCGCACACCCACCGCGCCGCGGCCGCGCGGGAGGCCTGCGCCGCCCGCGCCACCCACCGGCCGGGCCCTGCGGGCGGAGCGGAGCCGGCGGGTGGCCGCCCCGGGCGCGCCCTCCCCAGCGGCGGCCCCGCGCGCCATGCGTCCCCTGCCGGGCGCGCGGCTCCCAGGCCAGCCGCGGCGCCTTTAACCCGGGAAAGAGAGCGGGCGGAGGCGGGCGGCTCAGAGGAGGGCTCTTTCTTTCTTCTTTTTTTTGAATGAACAGTTGTGACGTACGTACAGGAAACCAGGCGGTTGTGAGGAGAATGAAGTAAGAGGCCAGCCCCCCCCGCCCGCGCCCGCCCCCTTCCTCCCCGCCCCCACCCGCCCGCGCGCCCGCTGCCCGCCCGCGCGCCCGCTCCCGGTGTCCCCGCCGAGCCACCGCCGCCGTCGCCGCTGCCAGCCAAGGTGCCCGGGCACCGGGCCCTCCCTGCCGGTAGCCGTCACCTTCGGAGCGGGCTGCGCGGCGGGAGCTCGAGGAGGCGGCCGTCGCCAGCGCCGCCGCGCAGGAGCAGGAGGAGGAGAAAGGGTGCGCAGCCCGGAGGCGGGGTGCGCTGGTGGGGTGCAGCGGAAGAGGGGTCCAGGGGGGGAGAACTTCGTAGCAGTCATCCTTTTTAGGAAAAGAGGGGAAAAATAAAGCCCTCCCCCACCACCTCCTTCTCCCCACCGCACCACACACAGCGCGCGGGCTTCTCGCGCTCGGCACCGGCGGCGGGCCGGGCGCGTCCTGCCTTCATTTATCAACAGCTTTTCGGAAAATGCATTTGCCGTTCGGAGTTTAATCAGAAGAGGATTCGTGTCCCCGTCCCTGGCTCCTCCATCGTCCCCCTCCCGTGTCTCTCTCCGTGGAGGCGTGAAGCAGCTCTGTGGATAGAGATCCATGTCTGTGCCCGCGCGTGTCTGTGCGTGTGTAAATTGCCGAGAGGGGGAAAATCACAGGACTTCTGCAAATGCTGGACTGAACGTTGTAATTCATCTGCCGCCGCCGCTGCCTTCTTTTCTCGTGCTCTTGAGACCTCCGGTTGGGATTCCTACGGATTGACATTTCTGTGAAGCAGAAGTCTGGGAATCGATCTGAAAATCCTAATTTTTGCAACCGACCCCTCCCCCCTGATTCATTTGGAAGTTTCAAAGCAGCAACAAACGGAGAGTTCTGAAGATTGATGGGATCGTTGCCTTATGCATTTGTTTTGGTTTTACAAAAAAGGAAACTTGACAGAGGATCATGCTGTTCTTAAAAAATACAAGTAAGTTCTTTGCACAGGAAATTGGTTTACTGTAACTTTCAGTGGACACATTTGAGACTTTTGACTTTTAAGTGCATCCAAGTAAATTTAATTTCCAGGCAGTTTAATACATTCTTTTTAAAGGTGTAACTTGTAGTGGATATGCCCGGCTTTCACCCAGGGCATTGAGGAAGATGCACCTGATTTCGACTTAGTAGGTTTTATTTTTTCCTTAACCTTTCAGCATCACGGAGAAAGTATTAATAGTTCTTTATAACAATGTGCCTCATAAAATAAAGATCCGAAAGAAGTTTGAAAATTTTCCTACATCTCATTTGAAGGGGGAAACACCAGAATCAAGTGTTCCGCGTGACTGAAAACACCCCCTCATCCAAGAATGCAAAGCACATCCAATAAAATAGCTGGATTGTAACTATTTTTCTTTCGGGGCTGTGGGGTGGGAGCAGGGGCGAGAGGTGCTGTCGGTACCCGCTACTTTTCTCCGGGGAAGGATGGCGCACGCTGGGAGAACAGGGTATGATAACCGGGAGATCGTGCTCAAGTACATCCACTATAAGCTGTCCCAGAGGGGCTACGAGTGGGATGCCGGAGACGCGAGCGCCGCGCCCCCGGGGGCCGCCCCCACGCCGGGCATCTTCTCCTCCCAGCCTGGTCGCCACTCCCCGCCCGCCGCGCCCCGGGACCCGGCCGCCAGGACCTCGCCGCCGCCGCCCCTGGCCGGCCTCGCCGCCGCCGCCGGGCCTGCTCTCAGCCCGGTGCCCCCTGTGGTCCACCTGACCCTCCGCCAGGCCGGCGATGACTTCTCCCGTCGCTACCGCCGCGACTTCGCCGAGATGTCCAGCCAGCTGCACCTGACGCCCTTCACCGCGAGGGGACGCTTCGCCACGGTGGTGGAGGAGCTCTTCAGGGATGGGGTGAACTGGGGGAGGATTGTGGCCTTCTTTGAGTTCGGTGGGGTCATGTGTGTGGAGAGCGTCAACCGGGAGATGTCGCCCCTGGTGGACAGCATCGCGCTCTGGATGACCGAGTACCTGAACCGGCACCTGCACACCTGGATCCAGGATAACGGAGGCTGGGTAGGTGCCTGTTCGGTCGAATGCGTCTTGTGGGCTTGAGGTCTCGGGTCGGAGGTGCCGCGGCAGGAGTGTGGGTGGACCGTTGGGTCAAGTGGAGGTTGTTGAGCCAGTGACATAAAAACGGGTTTGTAGCTTTTTTCCCTCTTCATCTGGACAGAGTGTACCCTGCCAACCCAACTGTGATAATTCCGCCAAAAGTGCCGCCGAAAGTGTTTAAATTGCTGCCAGCCATTGAAACTAAAAATCCATCATTTTTGAGCTAGTGAGGTTGTTTGATGAGCACTACTCCGTCAGCGTTTCTCAAACTGAGCATTCAGGGTTCCCAGCGTCAGGGATACCTGGCCGAGACAGCGTATTGAAACTGGAGATTTTATGAACCAGATCCCTAGGGTTGGACCTGGGCAGTGTGCATCTTAAACTCCCCTGGTGGGTTCTCTAGTGAAGTAAAAATTGAGAACCATCAAATTAGATGAACAGGGTCCACCAGAGGACTTCTTCTGATTTATACGGTAAAAATTTCCCAGAGAAGAACACTAATGTTCCATTCCTTGGAAAACTTAAGCTGTGCTTGTGAAGAGGTAAGTCGGCCTTCATTGAAACTGAGGAACTCCTATCTGCAGTGGATATGATAGTGTTCATCTCGCTCGACATAGATTTTTGTATCTGCCACATACTCTGTGTTCTCTAATACGTGAATGATTTAAAGTTTACTGGCACCTACTACTTCCCACCCACCTAGAATCCATGTAGTATTGTGGTCTCTGTGAAAACCACTTGGATCTAGGAGTCGTCAGTGCTCCTTAAGAAGGAGTCATTCATAGCTGTGGGTTGAGAGATACCCTGAGCTCAGCAGAAGTAACTGATATCTGTAGCTTTGAAGAGCATCTGCAAGGTGATTTCTTTTCCTGGTGCTATGCTAGATAAGAGCCCATACTTTACTGCACAGTTCATATTTTCCATGATTCTTTGGGGTTGGGAAACAGATCCTAAGACTCAACATTTATACTTAAGATCTCTACTTTATTTTTAAGATGATTAACCTATGGAAGAGTAATAATTCTTGCCTGTTTTTCTTTTTTCTTTCAGGCTTTGTTTTTAGTCTGAGAGTTACATTTGAAAAAGGATGCAATTAAGTGGTTCTTCTTATAGCATCTGGGGAGAATGACTAATTTATTTTATAGAACTTACCAAAGGAAAAAAAATCTGAAGTAGGTACAAATAGCCAAGAAGGAAATTTTACACACACACACACACACACACACACACACACACTTACCACAGTTTACAAAATGTGGTAACATTCAGGAGAAAAGGCCAAAAAAAGTAGGATAATTGATGTGAACACCTGATATTTTTGGCCAAATTTAACAGATTATTGATCCACTGTTTAATGTTTAAAAATAAAATTCATTAAAATATCCTAACTTAAAGCTCTAAAATTTAAATTTATAAAATGTTTGCTGAGACTCCCACATTGGTGGATTTTTAGGAATTTCAGAAAAATTTACCAAAGGATGAAAATAACATTTTTGTTAAATGTTTAGTTTTAAGAAAGCAGTTTGACTTTCAAACACTGTATCCAAAGTGGTAGTGACTTTGAGACATCAGAAGGATCATTTTAAAGCCAATGTAAAACTGATTTAATAGTTCTATATTTCATTTTTAATTGAGCTTTTCTTTGAAGTTGAAAAGAAATCCAAGGCAATAATTGTTGTCTATCAAGTAAGTTAATAAAAAAGTGGGAAATAGGGCCATATATATGTGATAGAAATTTAGATGCTACCTTGGCCTTTTTTGTTGAGTTGTAGTATATTAACAGCTCCTATAAATGAGCTTTCTTTTTTAATAATCACTTTTTCCTCCTTTCACAATGAAGCTTTCGTAAAGCCTATCTTTGTGGTCAACAGGTATCTGAGGTTGACAAATGTACAGGGTACATTTTATGATGCCAAACCACAATGTCATATTGTAGAACATGATAAAATTTTTTTTCAAATCCCCTTATGGTAAAAATAAATCATAGAGAACCACAAATGGCTGATGGTAAAAATGTGTAATAGTTTTCAGAACAGCACACAGATGGATGAACTATATATGAAAACAAAGGAATTTGGCTAAAGGAAAGTATCCAGAAATGCAATGCAATCTAATGTGGACACTTCAGAACAAAAATCCTGGTATTGTATTTTGAGAGTTATAAGTGATTTGCCCATAATTTTAAATGTGCATCATTGATCTAAATTTTTATTTTAGGCTTTTGTCATATGTACAGATTTTCCTCCAAATTTGTACCAATCAAGTTTTTTTTTTTTTTTTTACTAATAAGACATTGCTTCTTAAAGTTAGTTTTAATAATAATGGGAAAGTTTCAGGAGAGACAGCATATTTTCTTGACATAAGACCATATATGATCTGCACTCTTCCCAGGGCTCAGTGAATTAGCTCATCTATACAACACAATATTGAATACTTGAGGCTTTAGAATTAAGTTACTTCTCTTCTGCTGCCAAGTCAGAACCTTCTGAGCCTGAGGAAAATGGTTTACATTTCATGTTTCAAAACAAGGAGAAAGCAGGCCTTGGAATGATCAGCCTCTGAAAGATGGTCCCAGAAGCCTACAAATTAAATGCTAAAGTAATAATTTGTGTAGAGGGAGTGTGTGGCCTTTTTCCTAAATCTGAATGAGGTATTGTGTGGCCCCAAGAAAAAGATAAGACAGAGGTACTGAGGAGAGGACAAAATTATAGAAAATCTCTAAGTTGTTCCAGCTAATGTAGGCCCCAGACTAGCAGCATGAGCACCACCAAGAAGGTTCTTAGAGCTGCAGAATCCCAGGTCTCACTCCCGTGCGACTGAGTCAGAATCTGTGGTTTGTGTGCACATGAGAGTCAGAGGTGCTGGCTACCATACTTGATTTTTGGGGTGTCTTTTGGGAACAATCATATCCTGGGATGGATTCAGCAGTGCCTCATTACATTAGGCTCCAGAGTATTATGTGGAAAGCTCAGTATTTCCCTGATGTCCTCTTGAGAGATCTAACCTTCAGGAAGAAAGAAGATTGGATTGAAGGAGATACAGAGATGCCATTAACCCAGTCTTCTCAAGAATGTTTTTCACGGCACTTACATGATAGTTATTGGCATCACTCATCCCATTAAAATGAGATAGCTTTCCTACTTTAATTAAAGGTAAGAGATTAGCGTTTTTTAATGGTTCTATTATTACTTTATCCCCCCCATACCACAGTTTGAATTGTGTAAATGAGTTTAGCCACCCTGCAGTTGCTCTTAGACAAAGGAACTCTTTCAAATGAAGGGCTGAGACACTGGCAAGTTGATGGTGAATGAAAACTGGTAGAACTCTCCAAATGGAACTGTGATGCCATTCAGCCTCCTTCCTAGTAAGGTGTGAGATACAGCCTAGTAGAACAAGATGCTTCAAATGAGAGACTGAAGGAGACTGGCTTCACTCTGTTGATGAGATGGTTGGCAGTTTCTTTCCTTCTTTCTTTCTTTCTTT
>PVIC010014706.1:0-36186 GCA_004025085.1 Thryonomys swinderianus | reverse complement strand
AACCCTCCGGCCCCTTTCTTCCCATTTTGATTGGGTCTTCTATTTTGAAGGATCAAAAATTTTTGAGTTGGGCCGGAGGGTTGGCTCAGTGGTTCCGGCGCCTGCCTCGCAAGCGCAAGGTCCTGAGTTCGATCCCCAGTAACCACATATAATGCTGGGCGTGGAGACACGCCCACCAACAATCAACACCGCATACCACAGTGCCGGACGTGGTGGCTCACGCCTGTAATCCCAGCACTCGGGAGGCAGAGACAAGAGGATTGCTGAGTTCGCGGCAGCTTGCCTGGGCACCATAGTGAGCTCAGGGCCAGCCTGAACTACAAAGCGAGACCCTGTCTCCAAAAAAAAAAAAAAAAAAAAAGCAAAAAAAAATTTTTTTTGAGTTATTTATGTATTCAGGATATTATGATTTTTAAAAATCTCCACTAATAGTTCTTATTAATATGGCCATATACCTTAGTTTATGGTTATTATTTATCTGGTTTAAAACATTCTTGCCTTTCCTTTTTAATCTGTGATTGTATTTAGATAGAATTTCTCAGACACAGCATTTAGTTTGCTTCTACATCCTGTCTACTAATAGCTGCTTCTTAATTGGAATATTTAGTAAGCTTACACTGAACATAATTATTAACATGTTAGTCTTTAATTCTACCTTCTGTCTTATAACTTGTCTCTTCTTCTCATCTTCTACTTGTCTCATCTCATGTTTGTTTCTTCGTCTGTCCTCTTCAGCTTTGGTGGATCAATGATATTTCTTACCACTCCATGTCACCATTTCTATTTGCAGTCTTATTCTCATGGTCATTCTCCTTTTGCTCTATCTCTGTGTGTATATAATTTTTCAAGGGATTACTGTGTCAATCCTTAATAATACATTAATATTAGCAATATATTATTTAATCTTTATCATAGCATAGAATTTAAGAATTTTCTGAGTGTAGAATTCCATTTACTCCACCAAATATTAGTACTATCATTGTATTTTTGTGTTGTACTATAAGCAAGAAATGAAACATCTTTATTTTAATTGAACCAATATATTACATTTTGAAGAAATTTATAAGTGAGAAAATAAAATGTATTTTTTTTTTTTTTGAGACAGGGTCTGGTTCTGAGCTCACTATGTAGCCCAGGCAAGCCTCGAATTCAGCAATCCTCCTGTCTCTGCCTCCCAAGTGCTGGGATTACAGGCATGAGCCACCATGCCTGGCACTGTGGTATGTGGTATTGATTGCTGGTGGGTGTGAGTCTCCACGCCCAACATTGTATGTGGTCA
Source organism: Thryonomys swinderianus (assembly GCA_004025085.1). NCBI lineage: Eukaryota > Metazoa > Chordata > Mammalia > Rodentia > Thryonomyidae > Thryonomys > Thryonomys swinderianus. The sequence goes on along the minus strand of PVIC010014706.1, from coordinate 34,907 downwards.
CCGGGGATCGAACTCAGGACCTTGCGCTTGCGAGGCAGGTGCCAGAACCGCTGAGCTAACCCTCCGGCCCCAAATAAAATGTATTTATGCTTTCCCAAATATTTCCTCTGTCTAGTGATCCTCATGTTTCCTATAGTTCTAAATTTTATCTTCTAATAAACTTTCGTATTTTTTGTGCTCATAAGTATAAACAAACTCTTTTCATTTACACTCATTTAAAAATACATTTAACTGGTCCAGAGATTTAGCTCAGTGGTTCCAGTGCCTGCCTAGCAAGTGCAAGGTCCCTGGTTTGATTCCCAATAACCACATACAACAATACCAGGCATGGTGACTCACACCCACTGGCAATCAGTACCACATACCACAGTGCTGAGCGTGGTGATTCATGCCTATCATCTCAGCACTTGGGAGGCAAAGGCAGGAAGATTGCTGAGTTCCACGTTTGCCTGAGCTACATAGTGAGGTCAGGGCCAGCCTGAACTACAAAGCAAGACCTTGTCTCAAAAAAAAAAAAAAAAAAAATATATATATATATATATATATATGTGTGTGTATGTGTGTGTATACACATGCATACATATACATATATATGTATGTATATATACATACATACATGTGTGTATATATATATACATATATATGTATATATGTTTAACCTTCAATCTTGAAGAATACTTTGTATTGCTTTGGTGTTTTGTTGTTTTGTTTTGTTTTGTTTTTTCAGTACCAGGGATTGAACTCAGGCCCTTGTGCATCCAAGGTTGGTATAGTACCACTTGAGCTAAATTGCCAGCCCTGTATTTTTATTTGTTTCTTTGTTTCTTTGTTTTATTTGTTTTTTAATACTACAGATTGATTTTCCACCAAGTTTTGAAATTTTGGGGTTGTTATTTATTTAGATAGTATTGATCCATTCTTTCTTGTCCTTCTATTTTGAGTCTTTGGTTACATGGGTGACAACTGATATCATTCCATGATGTACTGAGGCTCTGCTAAGTTTTAAAAATCAATTTTTATCTCTATTTTTCAGCTCTGGGTATGTTTTCAAATTCCCTGACCTGCCATACTGCTGCATTCCATCTCTTCTTGAGCCACTGGGGGTAATTACCACTTCTATTTTAAGTAGTCATTTTTTTAGGTCTTGTATTTCCCTTTTGAGATTTTTCAGATGTTCATTCCATATGTCCATGTTTTCCTTTAAATTCTCAAACATGCTTATAATCTCTGACTTACAAACTATGTCTTAACTACAACCTGAACTGTCTCAGGATCTTCTGTTGTTTGCTTTTTAAATCTTTTATGTGTTAACATTTTTCTGCTGCTTTGCCTATGTAGTAATTTTTACTGCATGCTGTACATTGTTAGCGATATATTGTAGATACTCTGGATTATGTTGTCTCTTTTTCAAATATGCAATGTTTTGTGGTGGCCAAAAATTATAGTCATCTTAACTGTGTTTCATTTTATGCTTCATTTGGGTGAGTCTCTGTTGATTTTTTTACCCTAACTCCTCTTCCTAGAGAGCTGCGCTTCTGAGATGTCAAGTAATTGAGCAAAGTCTCTCTGCTCACGCTGGACTGAAATCCCAGGCTCCCTTTACAAGGCAAAACTCTGGCGCGTCCAGTCAGGCTTGAGCTCCACAGCAATGGCTGCCTCACAGCATCTTGAGGTCTTGAGAGTCCCAGGCTGCACATGCGAAGCGGGTACCAGCTCTGACTCCAAGCGCTTAGAAGAATATCTACAAAGGCTGCTGCAGTTTCTTCTGCACAGCTCCTTTTCTCAGGAGCCCTGTCCTGAAGGTTCCAGCTGCCTCTAAAGTCCTGTGTTTTACCTTCTACCTCCTGTGCTCAGTAAGACTGGTCTTGTCTAGGCTGCCCTTCTTGTGCTACCTCACAAAGGTGCACAAAATAAGGCTAATGTGGCGTCCACCTCATCCAAGACCCCACTCTTGTACTGCCTGTTTTCCAGGGTTACAAATAGTTGCCTCGGTTTTTTTTTTTTTTTTTTTTTTGAGACAGGGTCTCACTTTGTAGTTCAGGCTGGCCCTGAGCTCATTATGTAGCCCAGGCAAGCCTCGAACTCAGCAATCCTCCTGTCTCTGCCTCCTGAGTGCTGGGATTACAGGCGTGAGCCGCCATACCCAGCACTGTGGTATGTGGTATTGATTGCTGGTGGGCGTGAGTCTCCACCAGCATTATATGTGGTTACCGGGGATCGAACTCAGGACCTTGTGCTTGCAAGGCAGGCGCCAGAACCACTGAGCTAACCCTCCGGCCCTATTTTGTTTGGTTTTATAGTGGAAGAATAACACAATAGCTGCTCTACTGGTCTGGAACTAAATTTGTGATAGAGGAATATAATTGATATGTTTTTATTGCTTCTATATTTCCTCATGGATTCATTTAATCAGTTTCCTGCTGAACCTTGCTCACACACACACACAAACACACACACAGACACGTCTTTACATCCTTTGGAATAATTATGAGTCTTATTTAAAATTATTTAATTAAAAATATTTTAAAATAAGTTTTAATTTATTTTCCACTGATATCAAGAACACAGTTCCATATATAGTACCTCTTGGTTTGAGATAAAAATAAAAATTTCACCTCACCTTGGTCCCCATTTCTCTATCTCCCTCCTTTTTCAGTATTATGTAGATATTCTTATATGTTATATTTAGTTTTTATAACCATATCACAAATAACTCATTAGACTTTAGCCTTAGGTTTTGTTGCTCAACCCTTCTTTCTCTACTTTCTTAAATCCTTTATTTATGTTAGTTCTTGTTTGAAGATCTACTTAGAGTTATGTATTTTTAAAAAGTGTTCATGAGAACACCTGTAGATGCAAATGAGTTCTAGAAAGTAGGACAGCTTTTATAGAGTGGAATATTTCTATAGGAAACTTGGTGCGGGAATGTGATGAGGGGAAGGAATAAATATGATACAGAAAGAAAATAAAAGAGCATGTATAAAGTGGGGAGGAGGGGGGAGTGGGTAGGGATATGGGGAAAAATGAGAATTAACTTGTGGCATATACTGGTACAAATTTCCCAATGTTATATGTGATTTTGAGATGTATATAAATTGTACCAATAAAGAATTCAATTTAAAAAAAAGTGTTCATGAGTCATAATTTCTGAATTTTTGTAAAAGTGAATTAGGCTTTTACTTGCTTTTGCACCAAGATAACAGTTGGGCTTGGTCTACCATTCTTAAAACAAAATGACTTCTCCTCAGAAATCTATATGTTCCTTCTGAGGTTCCTTCGCATTCATGCTGCAAGCAACAAATCTCTGTCACAGGTGTGGCGTGGCTGCTTCCTCCCAGTAGGCTGCCTCCTTCATCCAAGATGTAGTGAACCATTTGAATATGTCACTTTCTTGTCATACTTCCCCTGTCCATGCCATGCCTTCTCAGTGTGCAGACTAAATTCCTCAGCTCAGAGAAATTATATTCTTTCATTATTACTTCTCAGTCATTTCTACTGTTTTTCTCCTTCTGAAACTTCTATGATGACAATATTGTTTCTCTTTTCTTTTCTTTTTTTCCTTCTGACTTTGAAATTTCCAACCCTTAGAGTTTATGCTCTGCTTTTGGAACAACATTCTTTAGTTACTCTTCTTTTTTTTAGTATTTGTTTTTATTCCTAAGGCCTATTTTTGTTATTTCTAGATTTTTGGTTTTTATGCATCCTAAATATTAATATTTTTTAATGTCTTTTAAGTCTGAGCCAAAAAATTAGCTTCCCCAACCCAACTTCTGTATTCTGTGGCAATTCTTTCAACAAAGATTATTTAATCTGAACACACGCATTTGGCCCACTGTATTTAAACCACTGAATTTCTTAACTTATCTGGCAATTTTTATTGTGACAGAGGAAGAATTAGAACATGAATGGCCAAACATGAGTGGTGGCTTCTCAGAGACTCCGTTCACTCTCACCTCGACCTTTTCCAGTTGAATCTCCTCACCTTTGTGTATATACTTTCTAACACACAACCAATCTTCCCCCCCTTTTCTATGCCCTGGCTTGTTTTGTTCTGGAAGAGCAAAGGGAGGGCATCAAACATAGTTAGAATATCATCTTTGGTACAGAAATTTCCATTTACTTTTTATAGACTGTGATAAGAGAAGTTTTATATTTGTTTGTGCCCTAAGAAAAATTAAATTCTTTAAAAGAAAATCTGATTATCCTACAAAGTCCTCCCTTACAGAGAAGTAGGAAAGTTATTCTGTTTTCAATATTCTTATGAAAAAATCCTTTTTGAAAGGAAAGGATTTTTAAGTCAGTCTTCTTCAACTAAAAACATTTTGAAATACTTCTCTTGAAATCATATTTTATAATCTTGAATTTACCATAGACTTCTGTGTCCAACTGCCCAAACTGGGACAAGAGAACATATCCGTGAAAGTTAACATTTGCTGAAAACAAGCATGGGGTAGGAAAAAACACTGCAGATAGGTTCTCTCTTATTCTGGAGACATGGGATGTCTTTACTCTGTCAGCTGCAAAAATATTATCTCTACAGAAATGAAACAAGTGTGGAATAAACATTATGCTACCACATTATGTGCATACCTAAGCAGAAAACAAAGAAGACAACCATTTAATATATAACTCAGTCTTGCCCCCAGGGACAGATGAAAAATTTTATTATAACAGTAGAACAGTACAGTACATAAATAAACATGGGAAATTTGTGAGGGCTGAGTTAGGCTCTTTTAGCTAGAAACTGATGTCAAATCAATCATCGTATCCCATCTTAATCCTTTTTTCCCACAGACCTGAAGTGGGTTATATTTTTATAAGAGCCAGGAGTTTTAAGCAAAGGAGACCAAAACCCATCACTGTTTTTTTCAGCAGACCATTAATTTTTTTTTTTTTTTTTTGAGACAGGGTCTCGCTTTGTAGTTCAGGCTGGCTCTGAGCTCACTATGTAGCCCAGGCAAGCTTCGAACTCAGCAATCCTCCTGTCTGCCTCCCGAGTGTTGGGATTACAGGCGTGAGCCACCACGCCCAGCAGCAGACCATCAATTTTTAAATGTAGATGAAAAGCACCTACTGGCTGGCGTCTTTCAATTCCTTTTCAAGCATTCTGAGTTACATGATATACTAAATAAACAAGCAAAATATAAAAAGTAGTAACAGTCACTAAATTGGTAATGTAATAACTTCAGATGATTCTAGGAGCTTAACTATGTTTGCTCTTTTGAAATCAATAAATTTTCATTGGGATTTAAATCTACCTTAATGAGTGTTCTGTTAGAGTTATTTTCAGGATTCTGGCTTTCACAAAGGTAACAGAATTTTACCTAATCATAGTTTACAGTAAACTTTCCAGGCAACATAACTGATTTGAATATTTAAGTCACTGAAATTCTATATGTGTGGTTCTTAAAAATTTTTTAAGTGCTCTTAACAAGAAAAGGGGTTATGTAAGGAGAGTGTTTTCAAAGTGAGGAATCTTAATGTCACTTGGTTATTTGCCACAAAACTGAAATGGCTTTTCTAGTATTTTGCTATCTTTCAAAGCCCACATAGAACAGAACATATGACTTCCTTGCAGGGACATGTAAGAAATAGCCTGTGATGATCCCATTGGCTCTACACACAGTTACCCGCTTTACTGTCTTATCGAATTGAAATACTCGTCCACACGCAATCTCCTAATTGTGTCACTGTGTTCATTGGCCCTGATGCAACACTCACGGTGTTTTCTGCATTGTTTCTCTCCCTGTAAGAAAACTTTCGGGGTCACGTAATTTACCCCTATAAAACTAATTAGAAACAGCCTCCATAAAACAAGGGGCTAAATCTGCTGCTTCTCTAATCCACTCTACTTTGGCTCTGAGCCTTGGGACATATTGTATTTCAAGGATGAAATGCAACTTTTGTGGCTCTCAGGGTGGCTCTGTGAGGTGCTGCCCCACCCTGGCACTGACACAGCCCCCCAGCACCTCCAACCATCACGCCCTTGAATGCACCAAATCTGGGCTGCATTCCCTTCGTGGTTTACAGAATTCTTTCTAAAAGGAAACTATTTTATCCTTTTAGAACACGACTTTCTACAAAGGATTGAAATTAGACTTAGGGCCACTTGTTGAGAGACATAGCACCTCTCATCTGACTCCTTCTCAGCAGCTTTGTAACAAAATCTCTTTTGGAATCCAGAAAGTAGTTCAGTGATCCTGGCACCTGCCTCACAACCATAAGGCCACAAGTTCGATCAAAACAACAACAACAAAACACTAAAATCTCTTCTTAAATCAAAGCAAACAGACAAATGAAAAACAAAAATGAATAGGCCATATCACATAAACAGAAGTCTAGGTGGGCCAAAGATTTAGCTCAGTGGTTCCAGCGCCTGCCTGACAAGCACAAGGTCCTGAGTTCGATCCCGGTAACCACATATAATGCCGGGCGTGGTGGCTCATGCCTGTAATCCCAGCACTCAGGAGGCAGAGACAGGAGGATTGCTGAGTTTGCGGCAGCTTGCCTGGGCTACATAGTGAGCTCAGGGCCAGTCTGAACTACAAAGTGAGACCCTGTATCAAAAAAAAAAAAAAAAAAACAGAAGTCCAAGCATGTTAAATCCCAGTTCACACTCTGCTGGGATCCTGACCCCACTGTAAATATCCAAAGGTCACCCCATATGAATGAATAATTTCCTGTGATGCTTAACAAACCTTCCCTCATCACCTGTAAGGGAAGAGAATTAAGCTGGAGCTGAAATAAGTCCTGATCAGCCCCACCTGGGCCCTTGAACCAGCATCTGCCTTTGGTTTCCTGGTAACATATGCCAGTAAATCTCTCTTTTTCTCTAAGTCAGTTTGAATTAGACTGTGTCACTTGCAACTGAAATAATCGTTAATATGCTAATAGTTACAATTTTTATTGGGTTATATATATTACATTGCCTCAGGAACTTGAAACACCAAATCCCAGAGACTTCCAACCATAAACACTACAGCCTAGTAAATGATTTAATTAACACACACACACACACACACACACACACACACACACACACATATATATATATATATATATATATATATATATATATGGAGAGAGAGAGAGAGAGATCACTCCCTAGCCACATATATAAAAATGAGGAGAGGAAAATTTGAAAAAGGAACAAACATTTTTCTGTCTTGAAACAATGTATTAAGCAGAAGACATCTGTCCAGTGTCTAGGACTGGGAAGATAAGTTATTCCATTTTATGTTGTTATGAAATCATATTGCTGTTCATTAAAGTTAAATGCATTTAGAGGAATTAAGCTTATCAAAAATTTGGCAGTGCAATATAAGTGATGATTCTTTGTTTATTTGACAACATCCTCCGTGAGTTGATTCACAGTTTTAATTTTGAAAAACAATATTTCCTTGATGGGGCTGATGGAATGATGCAAGATGCTACCTCACGTCGCATGAAGTCATCCCACTGTGAAAGGTACAGAATCCAAATAAATGACTTACCCCATTTTTCAAGGACTGTTATGACAATAATGCTTCTATATTGCAAGACAGGATCCCATCAATTTAAGAACTGAAATTAAACTTCAGAGAACATTTTCCTTAACGTACTTAAGTACAACAAGACTCTATAAAGACAAATTCTAAGTACTTTTAGTGAAAAGTGTATTAGTAAAAACTGTATTAAAATCTATATCACTGCACCTGCCTGGCAAGTTCAAGCAATGTCCTGAGTTCAATCTTGGGTACCAAAAATAAATAAATAAATAAAATGTATTAATATTAGATAATTATTAAGGATACAATGGTGAGCTAAGCAGATACATCAAACAGGTGGCAACTGAGAGAGGGAGGGAAGTATTAATTCAGTCACAGAGAATTATGACTCCTATTAGGCTACCTGAGTCATGTACCTGCCACCATAGAAGCCCACAAGATAGACGGGGAGAGATTTCATGAATAGGTGATTTTCAAAAAATGAACAAGCACTACAATAACTAGATAAAGAGAGAGGAAAGCACTCTAGTCAGAGGAAGAAGCCTCTATGTAGGTGTAGGGTAGACCAGGGTGAGAAATGGAGACCTGGTCAGCCATGAGACCAGAACCTCATAAAAGAAGTTGGAGAAAGACAGGCCAGGCTGCTCATGAGCAGTAAGATGCTCCCTCCTAATATGGTGAGCAGAGCCTCGAGGATTTCGGGTTGGCCCTGGAATGATCAATTTTACACACTTAAAACAAATCACCTTGGGTTCCAGTGGGACAAGAATTGGAGAAGACAAGGTTTTGTGGTACAGACAAGGGAAAATGGCAGCTGGGGCCTGGTTGGAGTGAAGTGACCACAAGATACAGAAAGAAATGACTGTTTTAGCCCCTTGTCTTTATCAAGTATTTAGTGAAAACCAAAATCAAGAAGTCCAACTAGATCATTCTCTTCTTTTAAACTTTACTGTGGAAAATCTTATACACCTAAAATAGTAGACAAAATGATGCTATGAATCCCTGTGTACACAATACCAACTTGGGATTAACCTTGCCTGACCTCTACTCATTTCTCCATTCTCTTGTGCATTTTAAAAATTGTGAATACCGCCGGGCGTGGTGGCTCACGCCTGTAATCCCAGCACTCAGGAGGCAGAGACAGGAGGATTGCTGAGTTCGAGGCTTGCCTGGACTACATAGTGAGATAGTGAGCTCAGAGCCAGCCTGAACTACAAAGCGAGACCCTGTCTCAAAAAAAAAAAAAATTGTGAATACCTCTAGCCTTCAGAAAAGTTGTGAAAATAGCACTATATTTTCCATTTATCCAGATGCATTGATTGTTGACATTTTGTTGACTTTGTATTACCTAGAATATATGTTTAGCATAGGTATTCTGAATTGATTTATTAAATCCTCTGTTCCTAAAACATTTTCCTATAAAACCATCATATAGTTATCACTCAGGAAACTGAAAATTTTCTAATGTATAGTCCATATTCCATATTTCCCTTTCATCCCCAAAACGTCCTTTGTAGCTGTTACTTTCCCCAGTTTGGAACCAAAACAAAGATCGTGCAATGTCTTTTGTTGTCCTTCCTCTTAAGGTGCCATGAAGCTTAAAGAGCTCTCAACCTTCTGTTTTCTGTGACAGCAAGTCCTGTCAAGGTCCAGGTCACTGTTCTGCAGGGTCCTGCGGTGTGTCTATCTTGGCTCCACTTGTGATGAGGTCCAGGTGGGTCGTCTTGGCGGGACAGTCACACAGGGGATGCGGAGTCCTTCTTGGTGTGTCTCATCGGAGGCCTATGATGTCAGTTGTATTGTTATTAATGATGCTTCTTTCACCTTTTCAACCGATTGAATTCACATCCTGTAGACATAATCCATTACGGAGCAAACCAGACAAGGACTGCAAAATACAATTTCTATTTCCTCATGAGCCATCGTAATGCCAAAAGACATTTACACAGGTCATTTATATAGACAAATCTTTATGGCTTTTATTCAGGAAAGGAGGATATAGATCATAAATCGACATTGATGGGGGTGAATATTCTGCAGCAATTAGGGAAACCAGCTGCTTAGGCATCAAAATCCTGACCGGAAGTGAGAAGTGGAGTAGGTGTGAGGTTTGTGGCCCAGAGCCACACAGTGGGGAAGCTGTCCTTGCACTCGCTGACACCCAGTGTGACTCGGGTGTCCACACCTGTCTCACAGGTAATCACAGCACTCACGTTGTATGTTTGGTGTGAGCCTGGAGGTGCAGCAGGTGTGATGTCTGGGATGTAACAAGCTGCCAGCCAGTGGTCTGATGACGTTGAGGAAGTTTCTAGGGAAAGACCACTAACTTCCTTACAGTGACTGGGAGGAGATCCAAGATCTTCTTTACTAAAAAGAAATTTTAGCTGAAGCAAGTGTGGTGGCACATGGCTGTGATCTCAGCACTCTGGGAGGCTGAAGCAGAAAGAGTGCGAGTTGGAGGCCAGCCTGGGGAAACTAGCAAGACATTCTCTCAAAGGAAGAAGGAGGGCCAGGGATATAGCTCAGTGGCACTGCACACCTACCTGGCAAGCACAAACTCATGAGTTCAATGCCAGGTATGGCAAAAAAAAAAAAAAAAAAAGAAGAAGGAGAGAGAGTTGGGATGTAACTCAGAGCAAAGATCCTGGGTTTAGTCCAAAATAATATATATTCTGAAATCGGGGCTCTACTAAGAATACAATATGAAAGTATTATGAATTACTTATCTTTAGTCTGTAGCTTGCCTTTTTGTATTCATGGCATTTTTTTGACAAATACACATTCCTAACTTTAAATTATTTTTTTTTTCAGTACTGGGGATCAAACTCGGGCCCTTAGTGTCCAAGGTTGGCACAGTACCACTTGAACTAAATCCCCAACCCCTCCTAATTTTTTTTTTTTTTTTGAGACAGGGTCTCTCTTTGTAGTTCAGGTTGGCCCTGAGCTCACTATGGAGCCCAGGCAAGCCTCGAACTCAGCAATCCTCCAGTCTTTGCCTCCCGAGTGCTGGGATTACAGGCGTGAGCCACCACACCTGGCATGTGGTATGTGGTATTGATTGCTGGTGGGCGTGAGTCACCATGCCCAGCATTGTATGTGGTTATTGGGGATTGAACTCAAGACCTTACACTTGCGAGGCAGGCACCGGAACCACTGAACTAAATCTCTGGCCCACCCCTCCTAATTTTAATTTTTAAAAAGGAATACAGGGGCTGGGGCTTTAGCTCAAGTGGTACCAGGCCTACCTTGCAAGCACAAGGGCCTGAGTTCGATCCCTGGTACTACAAAAAAAAAAAGGAATACAATATGATAAAAGGTCAGTATGTTTGTGTAGAATCACTACCATCATCATCTAATAATTCCACTTAGAGCAGATGAATTTGATCTTAAGTTAGATGACCAGCATTCATATTTCTAAAAAGTAAACAGTAATTTAATGACAAAATCACAGGAAATTTCTTAAAAGGGAAAGTCTTACAGACCTGAAGTGTCACATGTTTATTTTAATACATTGTTTAGATATATAGAAACTTACAATTAAGTACAAACATCTTAAGTGTATAGCATTTTTGCAGTTATAAATATTTAGATATTAAATATAAACTGAAAAAACAATGACATTTAAATTAATGGTATTAACTCAATGTAATAGATGATATCATTTGCCTAGTAACACATTTCCACTCTTAACACTGGACAGATTGACAAAACACAGGTTATTTTTAATCCACCAAATTATACCACTGGGCCACATGATGGTGTTATTTATTTGATAAAATATTAAAGCTTTGGTTAACAAAAGACAGTGATTTCACTGGTTTTATCTCAAATTTCTCAGATGAAAGTACACTTCTCCTCCTCCTTCTCCTTCTTCTATCTCAATACAGTGCTACTTTGCCTGTCAAATGGCTCGGAGCTCAAACTTTCTAGTACTCAAACAACGAAGTTCAACAGCAGTCTGTCCGGTGTTTTTAACTTTGCTGGACAGTCAAGCTGAAAAGCCCACTTGAAAACTCCAGTGCAGGTGGACAGTGAGCCATGCGTCGTGTCTTGCCAGGAGCACACAGGGGAGGCACCTCAGTCCAAGCTCCGCTCTCGCCTAGACAACACATAGTGCTTGTGTCGCTGCGTTACAACCTTTGCCACTGTGTTCATCGTGTGCGCTTTATTTGTGTAAAACATCATAACTAAACTCCTAAGAAAGTGAGTATAACAACTGTGAAGCTAAGAGGGAGAACCACAGCGGAGTTGCAGAAAGAAATCACTGTGAGATTTGGTAAAGTCCTCAGAAAATGAAATTTGGGAGCCTAAACACCAATTATTTGATGTCCTATTACTTCTTATGGGAAAAATATGATCGATTTGGGAACTTTTCTGTGTTTGAACACAAATTTGGGACTAGCTGAATTCAACTGCTAAAGGAGCTATCACTGTACTACAACAAATGAGGCCTATTGGTAGAAGGAGATACCACGTGTGACATAACTACCCGGAAATCAGCTGTCTGTGTTCTGTGCTAGGGAAGTCACTCAAGCATAATAACTGCTTAGATTTTTAAGTCACTATGTCATTCAAATGGAAATAGAATTTTAAATTACTACAAAGAGTTTCAGATACAGGCTATCAGTGATTAATAAACAAATCTGAGGGTCAGATATTCATGTGCCAACAACTTATCTAAAGCCAGCTGGCCCAGACAAGGAGCACCTCAAGAGTGGTAATGAATTAGAGAGAAAGGGATGCGTTTTAGGCTGTTCCATACACTATCCAGCAAAACTTTAAGATCCAATTGCTATGGGGGTGGAAGGACTATGAGGGAAGACAGAAGCAGTTTCCAGAGACACTGCTGGTACATCCACTGCCACAAGTGAATTTGGGAGGGAAAGATAACAAAGCCTCTTGGCTACATTGAAAGTCAGGCACCACGAAACAGTCTTTATTCTGAACACATCAGACTTGCAAGGCTACACAAGCCTGAGTTAAGACCTGCTCAGACATAAAGATTTCCGAAGTGGCTGTGACGCCATACAGTATCGACAAGATGACACTCCACATCAAGAAGTAGACATGAAATGCCGGACGTGGTGGCTCAGGCCCATCATTCTAGCACTCGGGAGGCAGAGGCAGGAGGATTGCTGAGTTTGAGGCTTGCCTGGGCTACATAGTGAGTGCAGGGCCAGCCTGAAGTACAAAGCGAGACCCTGTCTCAAAAAAGAAAAAAAAAGTAGACGTGAGAGAAGAAGAAAGCCTAATAAGAAGCTTGATGCTGAGCGGGCTATGAGAGCTGGCTGCATTAAGGACTCCATACGCTTTGCCAAGCCCAGGACACTCAGGGCGGTCTGTGTGCAGGGAGGGAAACAGTATAGCATGTAGTACGTAAGTCACAATCTCATCCTCCACTGCACGGGGAAGAAAGGGCTCACGGGATTGACTTCCGTTTACCAGAACTCAGTCTGCTCTCCCAGAAGCCACAGTGATGTGGGCAAGAGGGAAGATGTTCTGGGCAGTGGCCTCCCTGCAGTTGTCTGTTCCGTGTACATCACCCACCACCCCCACCCCATCCTGTTTATCAGAAACTTCATTTTTCTCAGGGTGGCAATGCACTCAGCCAAAACTGTCATTTTCGGCCCCTTTCACACCTATTATGGCCATTGACATAACTGTAACCAATGTAACACTATGAACTCAGTGTGTGGGGTTTGGGGCTTCTGGGACAGCTCCTCAAAGGCACACAGGTCCAGCAGGGATCTCTGGCCTTGACCCTTCACCCTGCCTAGAAACACGATGGTGCAGGTGGAGCATATGTGTTGGCATCCTGAGACCCCACGAACACATCAAAATGATCGAGTCCAAGTACAGAAAGGCCCACGGGCTCCAAAAGTCCCCACGGCAGCCCTAGGCTTCCTGACTCCCAGGCATATATAGCTCACTCACTGGAGGCCTGCTGACTTTCAGCAACATAAAAGCTCTCTTTGAAAATGGCCTCAGGTTAACAGCTCCCTGTGGCTAACCTTCAACATTAATATAATATCCAGGGGAAAGGGAGACTCATTTCCCACCTAGATGTAACCGGAAACCTCTCATTCCTGTTACCAGAAACCCGCTCATCCCTTAACTAGAGGGAGAGAGGGAGGCAGGTGTAGCTGACCGTGTGCAAATCTCCAAATTCTAGCGTCTCCCTCTTGCTTTTCATTTTCTCCTTCATCCTTAATCTAACAGAAGAGTAAAGTGAACAATAAAGCATGAATGCCATTGTTCATTAACCCTCGGCGCCTTCTCACGGTCCACCCAATTAAGCACTTGTAGGAAAATTTATGGAGTCATTAATCTGTATTTTGTCCTGCCAGTGTTTCCTCTCCCTGTCCAAGGAAGTAGTCAGCTAATTGCTACCAGGGGGCTGTGGCAGAAGCTCATAGTTACTCCTTGCCGCTCTGCCTGGGGCTGGTCTTTGTTATGGGGGAGAAGTGGAGGGTGCCGGGAAGGTGCGGCGGTTTCCACAGACGGTAGCTGCCCCGTCCTGCGTCTGGCATTGGCCCCGGGTGAGACAATAAGACCTCCGAGTGGCCTGACTGTGTGGTGAACAGAGAGAGGCTGCGCCTTTGCCCACAGGGCTCCCATTCTGAAGAAACATACCTGTGGACCACAAACAGCAGAGACAGTCTGGCATTCTGGAGTCTCTGACTACTTTGACAGCAAGGTCACCATGATGATCTCAAACTCAGAGGCAGTTCGCACATTCTCCAGGGCATCTGTAAAGTCTGGACACGCGGGGGAAGTGAGAGACCACCCCACACCACGGACTGACTGTACCGCAAGGCAGGTGGGCCATAGGGGTAGAGGAGTACCTTCCAGAACCTTCCTGGGGTTTCCTGCAGGGCTAGGCCTCAACAGCGATTTCCTCAACCTGCTTCAGACATCTGGCTTTTCTCCTCCTGCCTGAGTCCTACACATTCCTGCCTCCATCTTTCTGGGGAATCTTCAATCCTCCTGTTAAAAAAAAAAAGCATTCAGTCTTTCAACAGTGAATGTCTTTTCTATTCTCAAATACTTTCTCTTCGTCAAACCTTCCTTGTATCTTTTGATCACCCTTTGTACAGCTGCTCATTTATTCAGCAACTGTTACGTGAGAAGCTTCCGTGTCGTGGGCCCTAGGAAGGCAACGAACAGAACACGGACCCCACTCGCTGTGTGCGAAGCCGGAAGGGGGCCCTAAGACGTGTGTGTTAGGGCCCGGCCCTCAGCGCGGCCCCTCGCTCCGCCTCCGTCCGCCACGAGAAGGCCGCGAGCAGCTTCCTTCTCTTTTCCTGCTGTGACCTCCTGCCTTTCCAGGTCCCGAAAGAACGGGCCCCTCCGGCCATGAACCGAAACCTCTGAAACTGTGGGACAAAACAAACCTCTCTCTTTTGATCGGATTATCGAGTGTTTATTGCAGTGATGATGCTGACGCTTGTCCCTGAGACTCTGTAAGTCTGTGGGTTACATCCAGGCTCACTGGCTGGTAAACCGGAAATTCTCACTGAGGTTTTATCCATATGAGTTGTTCGTCTTTCCAAGCACCATTCAGCTACTAATAAGAAACTTAAGCAAAGTCGAGAAGATAATTAGGGAGAAAAATTCTGGATGCTACAGAATATGCTCCCGCCATGGGGTGGGTGGAGCTATTATACTTACAAACACGGTGTAATAACAAGAAAAGCTTAAAAGTCTGATTTAATCATTTCCATTTCAAAAATAGTTTTCATTTTCAAAGGAAATGAGCAAATAAAAATATTGCGACGTCCTTAAAATCCACGCAGAATGCGATGCAGAAGGAACGATATTGTTCAAAAGCTACTTTTCATCCAGGGCTTTTGCCTTCACTCCTTCCGGCTGTCAGTGCTGCTGCGGCGTTTGCGGTTCTGTCTGGGATAAACGTGCGCCGAGACCGGCCCGGCTGCAGCGCGGACGCGCCCCCTGCTCTTCCTTTTCCCGCGGCCCAGACTCGTGTAGGCACCTTGTTCTCCTCGACTCCCCGTTCTGCACACGCTACTAGTGTTTAGGGGAAAATGTAATGATTTCAACGTCCAGAATGTTACACATTTAATATCGTTGGGCCGGAGATTTAGCTCAGAGGTTTGGCGCAGGCCTCGCAAGCGCAAGGTCCCTGTTCCGATCCCTGGTAACCACATACAACAATACCGGGCGTGGTGACTCACGCCCACCAGCAATCAGTACAACATACCACAGTGCTGGGCGCGGTGGCTCACGCCTGTAGTCCCAGCACTCGGGAGGCAGAGGCAGGAGGATTGCTGAGTTCGAGGCTTGCCAGGGCTACATAGTGAACTCAGGGCCAGCCTGAACTACAGAGCGAGACCCTGCCTAAAAAAACAGAACAGAACAAAGCAAAATTTAACATTGTCACAGTGGCGAGTGAAAAACGGACCCGGAACCTAGAGACCTCAGTTATTGCGGTCATTTATGCATTTAACAAATATTTTTGAGCCTTTGCATATGTCAGGTGTGGATCTGAGCCTGGAAATCAGTCACGAAAAGGACAGTGAACACTCTGCCCGCTAAAAGCTTACATTCCTGCGCAGGTGCATAAGCCACAAGCACACAGATTGTCGGGAGAGTGAGAGACGTTGTGAACGAAATACACAGAGCGGTGCGCTGGTCACTGCAGAGGATGCTCAAAAGAGGCCTTTGTGGTATCTAAGCAGGGGCTTGATGGGTAATCGGGAAGATGATAGATTCCTAGGAGGAGCATCTCTGATCTCCCCCCCCCCCCTTTAAGACGTCCACAGCGCAGAAAGCTGGCCGGTGTGGCAAGAGGGGGGGTGCAGGCAGAGAAGCCCTCTAGTTAGGGTGGCAGAAATGGTCTCACTCACGGAGGACCGAGGGGCTGCGGGGACTTCACGCTTTTGTGTAAGAGTTTGGGGGTGCGCTGGGTATGCTTTGAGCAGAGGTATAAGACTATGTCAATTTTTAAACATCAATACGACTTCTAGGTAGAATTAGAACTAGCGGTTAGGAGACTGCTCCCCAAATTCAGGAGAGAGATTCTTTTAAGGACTTCTGCGCATTCGCTTCCCGCACTTCCCGCGAGGAGCGTCCCTCCTGCTTCCTGAGCTCCCAAGGCCAAGGCTCAGGTCGGCCCCGCTTCGCGCCTCCCCTGGGCGCCAGCCGGGGCCTTTCCTGCTTCTGGGCTGGGCGGGAGATGAGGAGGGAGGCCGCCTGTCCAAGGGGTGTTGGGGTCGGATCGGCTGCCCGGTCCTATGCCCCCAACCAGAAACTCAGCGGCGAATGACCCCCGGCGATGGGGACCAAACCCCGGACGCTCCAGGTGTCAATTTTCAAACATTTGCTGTAGTCGCGGCCCAAGCCGGCCGCTGCGGTTCCCGCTCTGGCCTCTAGAGGGCAGTGCGCGCCGCTGCGGTCCGCACTCTTCCCGGGCACCTCCTCCCGCCCGTCCCCGCCCCCGGACTAGGGAGCCACTGGCGAGCGGACCTGGAAGCGCACGGCCTGTGGACCGCTCTCCAGGTGGGCACCGCGGGGCGGGCCCGGCGGCCTGTTCACCCGGGCATGCGTGACGCTGTCGCCGCCAGAGCATCCAGATTTCTTCCTACGTCCTTCCCGCGCCCTCGGTGCCAGAACAAGGGCCAGTCCAGCCAAGAGGCGGAGCACCGCGAGGCTCCTCCCTACCGCGAGGCTCCTCTCTGCATGGGGGAGGGGGCCCTCCCTGGAAGAGCCGGGGGACCGAGGCCCCGCCACCCAGCACCTTTGTCCCAGGCTTCTCTCCAAGCCTCTCTAGCTCCTCTTGAGTTCTTGAGGAGAAAGAAAATACCAAGAACGAAAGCTCTCTCAGTGGTAATCCACGGTCTGGGATGAGAAATGGGTATTTTAGTTTTGTATTTAAGTGACCTCTCTGAAGACTCAGGAAGTTAGTGTGAGTCAAGACCATCTGCTGTGTGTTCTATAGTTCTCCGCCCACTCGAGTAGGCTTTTTAGTGCACCGTGCAAACTTTATTTAACAAAAGTAACAGACACTTAGGGTAAGAGAACTGACTAGCAGAAATTCTCTTACACACCTGTGCTGCCCGCAGTTGCCTTTAGCTGAGTTCAGCACCGTGGAGAAGACAGCTTCAAGTTCTGGGTCTCTCTGAATACGACTTCGCACACACAGACACGTTCCATGTGAGGCACGGCTGGCTGGCAATCTCCAGCCCTCGTACCTCATCTTCCTTGATCGTGTGGAAGAGAACCTCTAAAGAGAAGAGTTTGCGCTACCAGTCCATGACGCTGAGTCTCATCGCCCTCTTCAGGCGCCGCAGGGGTTGGAGTACTTGGTTGGGAGCTTCCCCGGGTGACAAGATATCCTAGCACTGAGGGTGCTTGTCAGAGTCCTTGTCCCCATCGCAGACAACTCGGGGCCGTCTGCAAGTGCCTAGAGCAGAAAACCCAGTGTCCATGGTGCAGGGAGCATGTCTTCTTGTGGCCAGGACAAGGAGTCGGTGGAGACCAGCTTTGGTAGAACAGATCTTAATTGATGTTTTGATTCCTTTTGAATTGATCTATGGCCCAGATCACACTGCCCTATTCCAGGATCGTAAGTCTTATTGGAACTTCCCGCAGTTTCCCAAATGTTACATGAAGTTGGTGAGTAAACCGTCAGGTTAACAGAAAGGCTGGTGCTAAACTCCTCTAAGGTCAAAATCCTGATGTCTTTGGGGCCCTTTTTGAAACTACCTACAACAGTCTGTTCATTTTCTTTGGTATTAGGATTCTGTTTTACTAAAACAAAACAATAAAACTAACTAGCGTGAAAGCACCTGGTTAATGGTAGCATGAATCTTGGTGATTTCTCACCGGTACAGATCACACTTCTTCCCCTGCAGAGAGGTTTCATGTGCAAGACACCAGTAAGTGTGACTGCTTGGCCTGTGGATGTACAAACTGTGCCCTAAGTTTCAGACATCACTGTAGTGAAGAGATAAAGCAGGAGTTGAAGCAAGACGCCATTGTGACAACAGGGATGGCTGGCAGGGTTGTAAGATGAATTTCTTGGGAGCTAAAAGAAAACAGAGCCTCGTTATTGCACAAGCCAGAGGCCTAGAAGATAACCGAGAGGAAGCCTGTAGCACAGGGGAGCTTTCTCTGGCCCTAGGAGACCGTAAGTTTGTAGGCAACAAGAAACAAATCACAGGAGGGTAGAAGCAACAGTTGGGATAATTGACCCAAGGACTATTGCTGAAATCTCTCCCACTGCATTCCTATCCCCTTATACCGAAGCAATTAAGAGACTGGAATCTGAGGTACCTCCCTCCTCCACACCCATGTGTCCTCAGGGAAAGCCTGTCCCACCCACAGAGCTCACAGTCAGACCTCTCAGCCCTGACAGTCAGCACAAACTGCTAAACAAACACAGATTCAGGGAACACCCAGGACAGTGCTAAATCAGTCGGTCACTACACACTGAGGTCTACCATCAAGATGAGAGATTAGAGAACAACCCAAGCGAACTTTTGGGGTCGATTAAACTATTTTCTATCATAATAATAGTGGAAGAGACATGCTTCTGTGTGTGCATTTCTCAAGAATCATCAAACCAAACACCTTTAAGGATATGTTTTACTGTCTATAAACCATGCCTGAATGAGCCTGAACTGTGATAAAGAAATTCAAACCTTGAAAGGAAAGAAGGCGGAAGTTGTTGACCAGACTTAGTCTGGCAGCACTTCCTTAGCAGAGGCATCCACTCTGCATCCGGGCTCAGCAGCTGAAGGTTCTTGGTCCCACACAGCAGGTCCAGGCACCTGAAGGACCTTATTTTATTTTAATCACAGCACAAGGGATCTGGCTGTCAAGGAAGACATCCCTTATCTCTCAAGATCAGGCATTTGGAGGTATCTCTCTTCACCCTAGAACATCTAAATAGGGGCTCAGAAATGTGAGCTAAGTGTCATGAAAGCAAAAATAAAAAAGAAAGAAGTCAAAAATATGAAAAAATAAGTTAAAGTCATAGAGAATCGGTAGAAGTCCGTATTCACTTAATGAAAGTGTCAGGAGAGAACTGAAAAAAGTGCACAAGAGAAACTCATTTTGAATGTAGTTGAATAATAAATACATAAAATGTATGTGAATAAGCCTGAACTATAAAGCGAGACCCTGTCTCAAAAGCAAAAAAAAAAAAAAAATGTATGTGAATATATCAAAATATTATTCATCCCTAAAAAAACAAAGCATTAATATATCCATGCTACAGCATGGTTGGATTTTAAAAACTTTAAGCTAAGTGAAAGAAACTAGACACAAAGGCCACTTGTCCCGTGATTCTGTTTCTATGAAGTACCCAGGATAATCAAAGCCACTGGCAGAGAGAAATTAGTGATTGCCTGAAGGCCAGAGAAGGGGAAGATGGGAAACTAGACTTTGTTAATGGGTATAGGGCTTATTTTGGAGATGGCTAATATGTTCTAAACTAGATTTTGGAGAAGACTGTATGACTTTGTGAATATACAAAAAAATAGTTTGTTGTTTCAGAAGGTGGACTTTTAGATTATATTAAACATTAATTTTTCTACAAAATTAACAGAAGAAAATTTCCAGGAGTGCAAAAATATTAATAATGATTTTGGATTGAGTATGAAGCAGAGTGAATATGGAATAGAAATTCCCACTTCCAATTTCATCTTTAAGGACTTAAGCACAGAAGAGAAAGAAAGAGAGAGAGGAAGAAAGGAAGGAAGGGAAGAAAGGAGAGAAAGAGGGAAAGAAAGAACCAACAGGTAGTGAATACTGCATGGATACACTGGACAAAGGGGTAAGTCACATCTGTGTGAAGTGTCATAAGTCAGCACAGGATTTTATCATGCTACTCAGAATAGCAAGTTAAAATTTATGAGTTGTTTATTTTTGGAATTTCCCACTTACTACTTTCAGACCACAGTTGACCTGGCTATTAAAACTAAGGTAAGAGAACTACAAAGCGAGACCCTGTCTCAAAAAAAAAAAAAAAAACAAAAAAAAAACAAAAAAAAACTAAGGTAAGAGAGACTACTGCAGTGTAGTTTAAGAAACTGTGTTTCATGCCGGGCGTGGTGGCTCAGGCCTGTAATCCCAGCACTCGGGAGGCAGAGACAGGAGGATTGCTGAGTTCGAGGCTTGCTTGGGCTACATAGTGAGCTCAGAGCCAGCCTGAACTAAAAAGCAAGACCCTGTCTCAAAAAAAAAAAAAAAAAGAAAGAAACTGTGTTTCATTCAACAAACAGCATGATTAAGAAACTGATGTTCTAGTTCAATGATGGCAAACCTTACAGAGTTTTGTTACAACCAGCCCGCTGTGGCATATGTGCCACAGGTTCACCACCCTGGCTAGGCATTAGAATGAAAAGTACTTGAGTCTCAGCAAAAAAAATGGGAAACCACTCAGGGTAAATTAGCGGCTTGGTGACCACCACGAGGGCCCAGGCTCCTCTGTCCCTCTACTCTGTCGCCCTCTGCTCTGTGTGCTCTCCACTCACAACCTGGCATGGCTGCGGGCTCCAGGCACAAGTATCCAACATCAGGAAAGACATTTGTAGAGATGAAAAGGACTAAGGAGCCCATGAGGATCTCCTTATTTCTTTTCTAGAAGCCACAATCCCTGCAGCCTTCAGTCCATCCAAATACCCCTTTTCTCACATTGCATTGGCCAGAACTGAATCACCTCTTTTCCCCTAAGCCAATCAGAAGGAAGAGAACTTCATTCCCTACACATGACACACAGCTCCTCGCCTGGGGCGAGGCACACGTCTCCCTGGAGGAGCGCAGTGTTTTTTGACAAGGGAAGAGGGCGCAGCCATGGATCATCGAGTGACTACCCAGCTGACCTTCCAGCTGCCATCTCAGAAGTCTGTCCATTTCTCCGTCAGACTCCCACAGCCTGTGGCAAAAGGCTGCACAGTCCTAAGGCTTCAGTCCCGTGTTAATTTAATGTATGTTAATCTTTTGAGATAAAATGTTAGTCATGTGTCGGCATCTGCAAATTAACACTGGCTTCTGGGGAGAAATTCTTGAGGAAAAAAAAATCACACTACTGCATTTTTCAAAGGTTCAACATCAAAAATTTATCAAGTGTAAAAACCCAGTCTGTTTGATACTGTTCAAATGATTAATATTACAAATAGCTACTAGAAACAAGGCACATCTGACAACCTGAAGAATTAGAAGAGGAAGCAAGCGTTTTCCTTTCTGAATTAAGAAATTTAGTTCCATCATTTGCATTTTCTCCCCCACATCGCCCTCATGTCTTCAGTACATTTCTTGATTCCAAGTCTTTCCTGAGGGGTCTGTTTCTCAGACAGGTACCGGCTTGCTTTTCAGTGGCCCTATCAGGGTTGATTTGCTGGTATATCCCACAGACTCTGTGAAATCCATACAGCTGCTGCCCGTGGTGTGCCATAATTCCCCCCTATTTTAAGTGAAGGACTTAATGCACAGATAGGACCTGACGTATGAGCGCTCACCGTCGGCACAGGCCTGAATAATTGGCACCACCGCTCTTCCCTCCAGATATTAATATCTTATATCATAAGGGTCGAGCACAGCTCAAAGATGCAACTGGAAACCTCCGAAGGGAAAGGAGCCCATAAATCATGGCGGTTTCTCTCTACTTTCCCTCCGTTTTATACCAGAAAATAAACTCGGGTTGGTAAGGTTTAAAATCTTGCTATCCTCTAATTTATTACTTAGCCCCACATCTTTCCTAAGGCCATGGGGAAAGGGGGGGGCTAATGATACATTCAGGGGCAAGAGGGCCAACAGAACATCGAGGCAGCTCCTCTGGACTGTCAGTGTGTGCCCTTCCCCCATGGCACCACTGTGCCATCTGGGACACGGTGAGGGGCCTGTGGAGCACAGCCCAGGAGAGGGAGCTGCTCCTGTCTCAAACAGCTTAGCTCCTGCCCAACCCAGAGAAGGAAATGGTCTCTTTCATGGTAAGAGAGTAAGTATAGTATAAGATGGAATGTAATAATATAATGTTCATAAGTTTTAATGAACTTGCTGAGCACCTCAAGCCATAAACACCCTGTTCAAACTGGGCACAATTAGGCCGTATCCAACTCCACCTCCAAGAACAAGGTGGACTCTTCTAGTTGCAATAATAGGATCTCTAATTTGGAGAAATTATGAAGAAATCCTTACTTCCTGAGAAATAATGAACTATCCTTAGAGATCTTTGGTTATCAGAAGTTTCCCATTATCCTGAACCGAGCAGTTCCCTTTCTGAAACTCCTGTCAGCATGTTCTATTTTTCCCTCTGGGGTCCTACAGGGCAATTCTATCCTCTTTTTCTTCAAATCACTTGTATATTTGAAAAGTGCCATCTCGAGCCTCCTCTTGTAACTTTAACCGTTCCTTGTGTGACAGTTCCAGCCCTTCCTCTGGGTAAAACAGAGACTGGCTGTTTCTCCCATAGCAAGTTCTTCCAAACAACAGAAAAATACAATCATAACAACACCAATGAAGATATTTTACTTCCTGAGCACTTACTATATGCCACAGTCTCCACTGTGAATTTTATACCCATGGTCGTATTTCATTCTTACAAAACCACGTGCATTTTTAGACTCCCAGTTCACGGATGAAAACTGAAACTCAGAGGCAAAGTCACCATGCTGACGCTCACGTGGTCGTGTGCAGTGGAATTAGGGTGCTCAGGCTCAAAGCTCTAACCCCTCTGTCATCTTGTAACCCAATCCAGAAATATCACTTTCCTACTGTTGTGGCTATGGGTGAGAACACAATTCTCTCTTTCTGTTGGCTCAAAATTTTCTGTTCTTTTCTGACTGATCCAAAACCTGTGACTCCAGCGCAAAGCTTTGTCTTGCTTCCTAGACTCTTACACCCAAAAACTCTAACATCAACCACCTAGGCGACACCTGGTTACCTCAAACTCAGCATAGCCGAAGATGAACATGTGACGTCTCTCACATGTATGTTCTTCCTTTGCTTCTCGAAATCAGTAAGAGGCCTCACTGCTCAATTAGTGGTTTCTGTGTGAAAGCCTGAGAGTTGTCCTACAGTCCTTGACCTGTCCCAGCACCCAGGGTGTCGCTGAGTTCTTGGTTCCTCTTCTGCCTGTTTCCATCTCTGCCCACTTCTTTCCATCTACACCACTGCTCAAGGTCCCCTAATCTCCCACCTGAGTGATTACAACAGTCGCCCACCAGTCACGGGGTGGTGAGTTCTGCCCTCTCCCTGAGCTCCCCTCCTTCCTGGAGCGACGCTGGAGGGTAGTTTCAAAAAAGAAGATCTGAGGAAGTCACTTCCTGGCCCAAATGTTTTCATGGTTTTGCATCCCACATAAACAATAGCCAAGCTCTTTAAGTGGGTTGCAAAACCCTTTGCCGCCTACCCTGGCCCCACCTCTCTAATTTCCCCTTCATTATGCCCCACGCCCTTCCCACCGCAGGTTTAGTGGCCCTCCTCCCATCCCTGCACTGGACATTCTTTCCTCTCCCATTGTCTGCTGAGCCAACTCCTCAGGGGCTGCCCGTTTCAGTTCCATTGCCCCTTTCTCGAGGTGAGCTTCCCCGGATGGACATATTTATCCTGCCATTGCACGTGTCATCCTTTATCATTCTTACATGTTTCCACGAGAAGAGAAATTATTTCTACCTCATTCATCATTAAATCCCCAACACTGAACAACAGAAGTGTTGCAAAGCATCTGTTGAAATGATGAAGGAATGAAATAGCGTGAGTTTGGAAATCCTAGTCGATCGCTATGAACATAAGTGGGTTTCCTTCATCTCACATTTGTGAGCTTGGCATTCTGAATTCTGAAGAGGACAGGATATCACATTCCCCCACTAACCGTCCTGTCTCTAGGTTCAGTTCCCATTTCAGGTTGTGAGGTATTTTGGGTTCCTGATTTTCTACTTATTATCTGCATGTGAGCTCCCACTCCCAACTGAGAGTTATCTGAAAACTTAATTAGCATTCCGTCTATATCTTCATTGGACAAGGACAGAGCCTAGTGCCACCCATTAGGGACCCACTTCCGTTCATGAGCGCCCACTGGATATGCTAATTCAGTCAAACTCAAATATGCTTTTCTCCTCCTCAAGAATATGATAGGCAAACCCGTTGAGCATCTTCAAGACAACAAAGCCCAGACACAGGTCACTGTAATTCCTCATTCCCACCCGTCAGTCCCATTTGTTTGGTGTATGACACCGGCAGATAACATTGCTCAGATAATATATCCCCTGCTGGGAATGTTCAGGTTTGTGCGAAATTCCTAGAACAGCCCAAACTTTCCTTCCTTCTCTCCTGTCAAGGAAGTCACCTCGGAAAGCAAATGGTGACAGGAGTGGCGTGGGCCTATGTGTCCGTGAGCTGACCCTCAGGTCTGTGCCGGCATCCAGCCGGCACCCTGGGCCTCATCCCACACGCAGTGTTTCGGGGCATCCACCTCCCCGGCCCCCGAAGGGCACACATCCAGCACCTTCTCTCTGTCCTGGACTCGGTGCTCCGCCCCAGCTGGGTGGTTCTTCTTAGCCCGGGTTCCTGGTGGTCTCCAAACAGCCTGGCGTGAAGAGAACAAAGTGATGAACCAGATTCATCCAAATCAGTAGGAACTAAGCCACACAAGGGGCCTTTACCTGGAGGACTAACACGCTGGGATACACTTGGGCTGTGCAGTGCTACTCACCTACACAGACCGAGCCTTGCCCGCTGCCCTGGTTGGCAGCCTCCGATGCCAGCGTGGATGACGTCCACGAGGGGAGCAGAGATGAGCGAGACAAGCGGGTCCCGCAGAGTGGTTCCCAGTCGAAGCAAAGAAAGCGGGCAGAAGGAAGGGTGCGTTTGTGCATGTGGCGAGAACATGGCCGCAGCCCGGGGCTCGCCTCGCCTTGACAGTCAGATCTAGGGAAACAAAGGCGGGCAGGAAGCCGGAGCAAACAGCGGGAGCAGAGCCGCCTGAGTCTGGGCGGAGGGAGAGTAAATGCGAGAGTGGAACGAGGAGCGCTGGATGTGACAGGGAGACTTTTGATCCACGAAAGTCAAAAACGAACAATTAAAGAGAACTTCAGGGTGCAAAGCTGTGACTCCGGGGACTAAAAGTTAGGTAGCGATGGAGGGTGGAGTGCTACCTACTTCCTCCCGTCCGCCCCCAACTTCCGTGTAAAATAACCCTGAATTTACCTGAAATAGGACACGGTATCCAGCTAACGGTGATACTTCAGTTTCCCTTTCAGTGAACCGAGGCTATAACTAGTTTTGGTCAGTGAGCGTAGAAGTGCTTTGAGTTCAGCGCAGGAAACTTTTTGGTGAGGGAAAGGGTATGTTTCTCCTCGCTTCCCACCTTCTGCTGCTTGAATGACAATACAAAGGCTGGGCTCAGGCAGCCTGATAAAAGCCACACAGAGAATACAATGAAACAAGCACTGTTTCTTGATATTACTGCTGTCATCAGGCCACAGACTGTATTTTTTTGTGAAAGGTACATAGACCATCTTGCTTAAACTGTTATTTTCCAGGGCATTATTACATATATGCAGTCAACTCTCCAAATCCTCACTGATCCTCCTTCCAAGTGTTTACAGACTATTCAGTCTCCACCCTCCACCCCCACCCCATCCCCTCGGCTCCCCAGGCTTAGGATGGGATCCAGGCCAACTACCTCAGACATCATTCTGACAAGGAGACCCAGTGGCCAACTTCTAACCCTTTTCAAGTAAAATACTCCATAGAGTTTTGGGAGCTTTCTGGTGTTCGAAGCATGATTTGTCTTTGTCTGTTGCAACCCAAATGTGCCACCATGTCTGGAATCCTAGTGTGGAAAATGTTTATTTTTAGCATCCCAAGAACTTCAAATAAATCAAAAGGACCCAGGATCCAACAGAGGCATCCCTGGCACATCGGCTCCTCACCAGAGGCTTTTATAGTCCTTCATTTTCCACAGACTGGCCCAGAACAGGATCTGGACACCCAAGGATATACGCCTGCTTTCTGGAGAGCTCCAAATTTGATGATCCAGAGCTCCCAGGCTTGAGGAGGGGGAGCCAGAACAGACTGTCAGGCAGTTCCACTGCTGAACGTCTGGGTAAGGGAGCCAGGAACAGGTGCCCGGCTCTGGCGGAGAGCGAGGTACTCACAGGAAGCCACATGAGGAGGGAGTTGGACCATAGTCCCGGTCCTCCACAGGGACTCTCACATCCACTGCTCTTCTGAGAGATGTTTCTTTCTTATTCACACATATAGTCGTGGTCTTCTGAGGGGACGCCACAGGGCCACACTGAGAGGCTACCTTCTGCGAGATGCCTCTGTGAGGGAAAAGTCGCCGTGGGATTACTGAGAGCAACAAGCTGGACCCTCAGGCTCCCCGAACCAAACTCTGTAGGCAGCATTACTGCCTGATGGTGGGGCTGGTAGATCAGGTGGCCACTCCTACTGCCCTGCCGAGGGGACCCAGTGCTCCAAAAGATGGTCATCCCTGAAATTCCCTGTGGAGGAAAGGATTGTCCACCTTCACGTTGGAAAAGAAAAGTCATATTCCCCAAGTGGCTCCGTCTCTTACAAATACGCTCAGTATTGTCATTATGAATTCATCTATAGCTTTCTAAAAAGCCTTTATGCTTTCAATTTCTTTCCTCTTGGGATACATGTTCCATGGTTCCATTATCCATAATTTAAAGGGGCTGCCAGTTCCACTGATTTGTTCTGAATTCACTCAGCATTTTCAAGACGGAATAATGTAACCTTTTAATCAGGTCAACTATCATGCCACCATATCTGCCAGCCACAGGGTTCTTATTAAGCTTGAATTAGAGTCATTGCCCATCTGGCACACACAAAACAAACTGAGCTTGACTTTAGGGACCAAATGGTACCCATTCATCTCCATCTTTTTGTGAGCTCTAGAGACCCATTGTTTGGGCCCCTGGGCAACTGGATTTCCATCATCTGGAGGAGGTGAGACCCAGGGTCAGCCTCCACAGAAAATGTAGGGAAACTATTTGGTAGGACTTTCAACAGAGCAAAATGAATTGCTTGTGTCCTTCAGTGTTACCTCTCCGGGCACCTGCCACGTCTCCACTGTAAAAGTTAAGCTCTTTGACTTTGAATCAGGAAGTCAGGTTATCCTTCTATGGTGCATGGGCACACATACCTCTGACCCCAGCTACTTGGGAGATTGAGGCTGGAGAATGGCAAGTTGAGGACTGCCTGGGGAATTGAGGGAGACCCTGTCCAATAAACAAACGAAGCATCTTTAACCAAAGAAGGTAAAGCAAACTCAGAAACCATGTCTGAGCCACTGCTGGCACAGAACTGAACTGTCTACAATGTCAACATCTGTCCTCGGCAGCTCTTCTCACGATGTCACTTCTTATGAATTTGAGTGACGCCATCATTCTTCCAACCAGTGGCTGAACAAAAATAGGTACATTTCCAAATCCAAAAATAAAGAAAAGTAGACTAGACCTTTAAAAAGTATCTTAAGTAGTTCCTACATATTAAAGATATCTCAACACTCCACATTTGAGCTTCATCCCTTTCTTATGTATACTTTAATTTGGAAGTTATGAATCAATTAAAATAATTCCCCAGGTCTCCTAGTTCTCATCTAACAACAAATAGGTTTTTCTTCAGCCGTTAGCGATTCTCATCAGCTGTACATTAGGATCAGAAGCTGAGACCACAGTGAGACTCTTGTGACTGAACTGTTAGGAATCCGTACTGTTCTTCCGGAGATTCCGAAAATACGAAGCAAGTGTTGGTTGACCATGCATTTGGTTCATCTCGTTTGCGGTGATGATACTCGTCTGAGTCACTGAGAACTGTCGTGAAAGGCATTGGTTCCTCACTGTGACTAGACGCGTCCTCACTCGCACCTAGAGCAGCTGTCCTCCCAGTTAGTTTGTGATGAGTTTTCTGTCTGCCCTCCTTACATATAAACACGGTGATGTTATCCTCTAATCTTATCACTTCCTAGAATATGGTCAGCATGGGTTCATGAGTGTGGAGAAGCTATGAAGCCCAGGTCCCCGGGAAATGGGAGGCACAGGATATGCTGTTACCATTGTTGTTCAATTAGCTCAAAGAGTCAATGGAATGGAACCCAGGTTCCTTAGCGTCCCGTCCTCCTCTGAGACGGACGCTTGCCACCTTCATCCATAGAATGCTTTTCTCCAGTGTGCGTAGAAGTTTTCTCCAATATAAGGACACTATGCGGCTATGTCCCCTCAAAAGGACATTGTGGGAGGAGCCGCCTGACCTCACTAAACAGCCCTCACCTTCACTCCGCCTGCAGCCTTATCCTGAAGAATAATCCATCCGCGCACTTCATTTCTGACAGTGTCTTTTCAAGTAATCCTGGACCGCGCACTGAAAGCGTAGGTTGCATTTTCATTTCGAATATTAATCAAACTCCTTCTGTGTGGATCTGTTCTGAAGAAAGAAAGAAAAAGAAAGCAAGGACGAAAGAGGAAGGGAGGGAAGAGAAGTACGGAAAGAGAAAGAGGGGAAAGGGGAAAACAGCCGCGTAATACTGGATGGGGTGGGGAAAGGCACATGGAGACTGAAGTTCAGGTCTCTCCCCTGCGCCTCTGCTTCCGCTGGGCAGCATCCATTCGGGAACATCCTGCTGGTTTTCAGCTGTGCTTTGTCAGTTTGTGAGCGGGCCCGAGTGCTCTGGGCCCGCAGGATGAGTGATTAGATAGGTGTTGAGCGGAGGGTGCTTCCAGGCTTTGTAAATGAGCTTGTAGCTGATGCCGATTGCTTTCCAATACGTGAAGGACACTCCCTGAACGATGAGCCCCTCACTTTGCAGCTGGTCATTTATTTTTCTGATTAAGACGTGCCCATCTCGACTTCCGGTTGGCTGTGCGCTGCGGACCTAATGGTTCGTGTTTACTTCTCTGCACCGCGTGTTCCTGCGCATTGTCCCCCGCGCTGCGGCCTCTGCGAGTCCAGAGGTGCAAATGATCGCTTTTGATCCTTCCCTTTGTTGCTTTACAGAGAACCACAGAATAACGCTTACTGAGAAAAACAAAAAACAAAAACAAAAAACTGTGTGTGCATGTGTGCCTGTGTGTGTCTGTATGTGTGTTTTAGGAGAGAAAAAAGAATCAAGGAGTTCCAAAATGCAGAGCAAACCTGTCCAACGAAATGTACTTTACAAAATAAAACAGTGGGACTTAAAACCCCAGGTAAAAATTCTACTCCTCCGAAATGCTTTATATTAGCCAGCTAAGCCCTTAGGCCCCCACGCTCCTACTTTATAGATTATGTTTTATTTGTTGCATTTATAATTTGCTTAATACCCATCCCCCTTGTGAACTTTAATGAAATCAAGACTTTTACAAAAATCCCCAGTGGTGGATACATTTAGAATTGGGCAAAATCCTTTCATTATAGTAGGCTCTGAGTAATTGTTTCATTCTCTCGATGAGAGAAAGCCATGATTACTAAGACTACACTAGTGCATAACATGGTAAATCAGCTTAATGATGTGTGAATAAAACTATATTAAGAAAAAAAGGATTGTTTGCCTAGACTCAGAAGGAAACCAAAAAAAAAAAAAAATTCTGGGTGCTTCAGGGAGACTGAAAAAATCTATACACCGCCAAGTTCTAGGGCTGTTTTTTTTTTTTCAAAGACTTAAAACAACATGAGAAAACTGAAGTATTCTGAACAAAAGATAATCTCATGCATAACCTACTGGGAGTGAGATCTCAGCTCGGTTTTATATTTATTTACACAGTATACCCAGAAGATAAAAATTTTAAAAGCTCCAAAGAAATAACCTTGGTTGGAAAGAGTGGGCAGGGCAGATGGGAGACAGAACTCTTTCTTCCAAGTCAATGTGAAAAATCCCAGTGTTCACTGAAGTCACCACCAACAACTGCTCTTAAGTAAAATTTGTACTATCCTTCAAATATTGTGCCACCTATAAACGAAGCCTATTCTTCTCTTCATTTAACTGGCTTATATGGCTACAGAGTGTAGGTGGGAGTCTATGTCATGGTAAAGAAAGCTTAGTTAAGAAGCAGTAAGGCTCCTTGACCCCAGCTAAGTACCCAACACCAGCTCAGCAGAAAACAGATGAGAGATGGAACGGCTCAGTAACGCCACCCAGAAAAACGGTTCCAGCCCCTGTACACCCAATGGGAAGCCATGGTAGATGTAGTTACATGATTGCTTTTAGGGAAATCCATATGGTGGAATTCATGAGTTCCAAACTCCTCTCTCATAGGCTATTTGATAAGACTTTCAAATCAATTTATAAAAATTTTAATTCTTAATACACAAATAATTCAAGCAATGTAAAAGACCATACTGTGAAACATAACCCCTTTTAATTCAGTCTCTCCAGAAACTAACCTTAATGATTGCACACACAAGGTTTTATCTTCCCCTTTTCACTTAACTACTCACAAAGGACGTATATTGTTCTGCGTCCAGCCCTTTCCATTAACATGTGGGTATAAAAAGAATGCTGTCTTACTCTCTCTCGCATGGTGTGACCCCACTCCTGGGTTTTGCTTGCTTAGTTTGTTCCAGGTGTTTTGCCTTTGCAAGTAATGCTACAGCGGAAGTCCTTGCCCTTTCTCCTCCTTAGTGTCACAGCCAATTAACAAGCCCCTTGTCTAGAGTGTTAATCCCCATCCGCACTGTAATCTCTAGGCTTGACAGAGTAGTGATCTACACAGCAACGCGGTCCCCTCACGCTCCTGCTTTAACCCGTCAACCGTTGTCTCCTTCCCAGAATGCACCCAGACTCCTCCGCAGGGACCCATGTGCCCTCGCAGCTTCCTTCCGCCCCTCTCTCCCACACAATGACGTGCTGCCCACAGGGGACCATGGTTCAGATGTTGGCTTGCACGTGCTCCTGCTGGGCACACGCTGAAATGGGCTAGTGGTGACAGCACACTGACCTTTAGTTCCGAACATGAAGCCTCTTGGAAGCCCGAGTTAGCTGCGCACTGCCCGTGTGGTTTCCCCCTGATGACCCAGCTAAGGCTCAGTTCAGACCTGGCAGTAACTTCCACGTTAGGGTCTTCATGAGATGAGGGCTGACCCGCTGCCCAAATGCAGAGCTATCTGCCTCTTGACGCCGTACCTGGGTTTCTGACCCTCCTTGGTGATGGCTTCGGTTGTGAGGTGCCTTCAGCCAACTGCCTGACACAGTCCTTCCTGGAAGTCGCTCTGCTTCCTTCTGCACTATGCTCTTCCGACTACAGGTCCAGGCTCACTCACCGGTTGTGAAAAGTTAGCTGTCTTGCCAGGTGTGAGAGTGTACACCTGTCGTCCCAGCACATGGGAGGCTGAGGCAGGAGGGTTGCCATGAGTTCAAGGCCAGCCTGAACTAGTAGCAAGACCTTGTCTCAAAAAGACAGCAAAAAAATTAGCTGTCTGGCCCACACTCAGGTTGACATGTCCAGTCCCACCAGCAACCTCCCTTCTTCCAGACACCGCCCCAGCATTCAGCCAGAATTCCAAGTAAGATGACGCCTAGCTGGTGAAAGGCCATTTACCTCCCTACATAGAAACAGTGGGAGCAGCAGCTAACACGGGGTGTCCCTTTGTCCTCTTCCAAAATCCAAGACTAACCGCAGAAGCTGCATGCTGTACAAGGGACTGGTGGTGATTGGGTCCAAGGTGCCACTGACATGGACACAAGAGGCCAAGCATAGGCTGAGAGATCTTTAATCATTGCTGGTGAGTTGGGTTCCTCCTTCCCTCGATGGAAACAGGTGGTGGGGAGAGACAGGAAAAGAAGTCTCTGTAGAGTAGAGTCGTTCCAGTGAGCAAATGCGTGGGCCATCTCAGCCATGATGTACACATGAAGAAGCTCTTCTTCTAAAACATCTCCCAGGGCCGAAGGGTTAGCTCAGTGGTTCCGGCGCCTGCCTCGCAAGCGCAAGGTCCTGAGTTCGATCCCCGGTAACCACATATAATGCTGGGCGTGGAGACACGCCCACCAACAATCAACGCCGCATACCACAATGCCGGACGTGGTGGCTCACGCCTGTAATCCCAGCACTCGGGAGGCAGGGACAGGAGGATTGCTGAGTTCGTGGCAGCTTGCCTGGGCACCATAGTGAGCTCAGGGCCAGCCTGAACTACAAAGCGAGACCCTGTTTCAAAAAAGCAAAAAAAAAAAAACAAAAAAAAAACTCCCATAGGGCCAATTGTTAGATTTGTTTCCTTGCACTGTCTATGGAAGAACAATATTAAAATACTGTACAAATATCTCTCTTAGGAGGGGTAGTCATATAGTAATGCAAGGGAAAAAGCACTATGCTTTTGTATTTAAAAATTATAACTGCTCAAAAATATTTTAAAGTGAATTTTTAAAAATGCAAGAAGACATAAATCCCTTAAGAAATAGGTTGTTGCAAAAAATTAATTGTATACTGTCATATATAAAAGCAGATTATGGGACCAGAGATTTAGCTCAGTGGTTCTGGCACCTGCCTCGCAAGTGCAAGGTCCTGAGTTTGATCCCAGTAACCACATAGAATGCTGGGTGTAGTGACTCACGCCCACCAGCAATCAATACCACATACCACAGTGCCAGACGTGGTGGCTCACGCCTTTAATCCCAGCACTCGGGAGGCAGAGACAGGAGGATTGCTGAGTTCGAGGCTTGCCTGGTCTACATAGTGAGCTCAGGACCAGCCTGAACTACAAAGCGAGACCCTGTCCCAAAAAACAAAAATCAGATTATGAATTAGTGTGATAACAATATCCCATCCTTGTAAATGAAAAAATATACAAATTTCAGTCCCGCCTTCCTCTTAAAAGGCTGGCACAATAGGCTTTCCAATGTCCATAGCATTAATACCTGAGCTGAATATGAGTGGTTTTTTTTTTTGGCTTACATCTTTTGTTTTAATGAACATACATTTCTATAATAAGAAAATATCCATAAAACTTATACATATATGTGTGCACTTTTTAGTGTGTTTTTCTGGCATCAGTTTTTTTTTCTTTGCCATGTGTGTCTAGGCTTAATTAAAGCAAACCCTCAATGGAGATGAGCACTTAATGTGAAGGAAGATGCATGAATGGATTTGAAAGGAAAATGGATGCACCGTGCAGATACTTGATCTCTGGAGAGCTGAACCATGCCATCAAAGGGAGATTGTTTCTGCTCTGAACCAAATGAGATTCAGAGCTATAGAATGAGCAGAAAAAGCCCTGTGAATGCGTGGGGTATGTGGGCACAACTCATCTTTTTCCTGCAGGATTCCATGAGGTAAACAAATGGAGAGAAGTTGCCTTCCTGGGCTTTTATACTTGGGCAGAAACTTCCTGAGTCACAGGTATGCCCGGGCAGGTCACATTTCTTTACGTTATTACTAAATTGTATTGCGGTGCGCACATGTGCCAGTCCCACACAAGGAATGTAGATCTCGTGTACTGCAAACAAACAGAGAAACAGGAAGGTTATCCAGAGATGAGTGGAGGGTGGAGGGAAGGAAGGGGAACGGATGAGCAAAAGGAGCTAAGGTGTGTTGTGCATATGGACCAACTTCCCAGGACAGCTGCATACACTCTGTCCTGAGCACGTGTACTAATAAACGAACATTTAGAAAGCATTCTTAATCTGAGGTTCACTCTCCTACCACGTGTTCAAATGCACAATGATTATTGTTGAGATGGGCAGAGCCCTGCACCTCTACAAGCCACTGAGCTGGCTTAATGGAAAAGTTACACCTACTGATCAGGAGCTTCCTCTCTTCCTCCCCATCTCCTGATAACCACCATTCTGCTCTTTGAGTCTATGAATTTTATTATTTTAGATAACTCATACAAGTGAAATCATTTTCTTTTCGTGACAAGCTTATTTCATAGTACACTCAAATTTGAGCATAGTACGCTTAAATTTCATCCACGTTGGCATATATTACCAGACTCCCTTTTCTTTCTGGCAGATAATACGTGGATATATTTTCTATCTTCTTCATCCCCTCTTCTGTTGATCAATGTTTAGGTTGTTCCTGCACCTTTGGTTATTACAGACAGGAATGCAATGACCATGAAAGTATGGGCATCTCTTTGAGATCCCAGTTTCTAGTGCATAAATACCCAAAATAAGATTGCTGGGTAATGTGGCAGGTTTACTTCAACTGTTTTTAGGACCTCCATACAGCACCATTTTGCAGTCTCATAAGAAGTGTGCAATGATCTCAATTTCTTCACAGCCCCGCCAACACTTAGGACCTTTGGGTTTTATCTGTTGCTCGGTTGGGATTATTTTAATAGTCATCCTGATAGGTGAGAAGTAATTTTCATTGTGGTCTGGACCTGCACTTCCCTGGAAATTACTACTTTTCCTTACTGGCCACTCACATATCTTCTTTGGAGAAACCTCTACTCACAGTCTTAGCCCATTTTTTTGAGTTATTAATTCTTAGGCTGTTGAACTTTAGAAGTCCTTTA
>PVIC010014705.1:0-36249 GCA_004025085.1 Thryonomys swinderianus | reverse complement strand
GGCTGGCTGTGGCCTGCATGGCGTCTCTCTCGAGGGGCTCTGCTCACTGCCTGCCGCTTTCTCACAGCATCTCCCTGTTCCTGACACCTCCAGTTGCTGTTGTCTTCCCTGGGCCTTTGGCTTCACTCTCGTAGCTGCATGTGCGATCCCCTGAGGGGCACATCAGCTCGCTGCCCAGGCCTCCGGGGAGGTCTGAGTGGAGCCTTCACGAGGCCTCCACTCTCTGTGACGCCTGCCTGACACACCAGCACCGTGTGGAGGGCACTGATGTCTGGACGGCAGACTGGGCACGTGTCCCAGGGACCGGCTCCCCAGGGCAACCCAGAGCCCACTTTCTAAATGGAAGATCACCACTTGTGCACCTCTGAACCGTGATAGGTGGGATTCCCTGACTCCTGAGAGGTCCTGAGCCCTCTTCCTGCTTTTCTGGGTACTTGGTTCCTTTGTCACTGTGCTGAGCTCCACAAATGCGCGCTCTGGCTGCCAGCAAAACCTTCCAATTTTGATTTGCTTTGTTATTTGAGATAGGGGCTGGCCTTAACTCACTACATAACCTAAATCGGCCTCAAATTCATGGTGGTCCTCCTACTTCAGCCTCCCAAGTCCTGGGACTGTAAGGTGCATCACCACAGCGAGCGCCCACAGACTTCCGCTCTGCTTCTTGCTCCTGACCTTCAGTATACATCTTTCTAAAAAGAGCCAGCAGTATCCACACCACAGCCTGAACGCTGGGCTGACTTGGAATTTCCTCTACCAGATCGATTAGTCAACTGCCCCAGTCTCATTTTCTTAGAAGTCTGAGCATGTGGGCAAAGTGTGGATGCATTTTCTGCCAGAGTTCAACACACACAGGTGCTCAGTGGATTCCTCATTGCCATTGAAAACCTTCTGAGTCTGATCTTCAGTGTTCACATTCCTGTCAGCAGTCTGGTCTCCTGAACTCTGACCAGTATCACCCATCAAGTGCAGCTTGCAGCATCCATAGGGCACCTGTAACTCACATCTCCAAACCTTCCAAACTCCTCATCAGAACCAGTTCAGACACTTTTAAAACATAATCAGGCACAGTTGTAGCAGCAGTCCCACTCTTGGTGCCAATTTTCTGTATTAGTCACTTTTCTATTTCTGGGACAGAATTAAAGGAGGAGAGGTTTGTTTTGGTGCCTGTTGTGCGAAGTCAGTTTATGGTGGACAGGCGGACCCTGCATGGCCGAAGAGCACAGTGGGGGTAAAGCTGCTCACCCCATGGTGACGAGGAAGCTGAGAGAGAGGAAAGAGGAGCTGGTGTGTACAAATATCCCCTGCGGGGACGCACCCCCAGCCCCTCCTTTTCCAACTAGGCTCTACTGCAGACATGAGACTTTTGGAGGCACATTTTAGATCTAAACAGGACCTAGTAAAACTCATGCCGCGGTTCCTGGGGAACGGAAGGTGTTTATGGGCCGAAGCAGGGTTCCCGCCCAGCGCATGCACAGTGAGACCAAGGTGGGTAGTTTCCAAAGTGAGCTGGGGGAAATCTCAGAAGACTGAATGCAGAACACTGAGATAACACATGTTCACTGTGAAAAGGGTTTTTCTCTACAGAGGCTCCAGCTGCTGAGAGGTGTGCCAGGTTCATAGGAAATTCACAGGTGTAAACCCAGCTCTGTCATGGGCAGGTTAAAAGGCCCTAGACATATACAGCTCCTTCTTAGCATGAAAACGGGGTTACTAGTCTTCTCAGAGATGCTCTGATAGAGTGAGTTTAGGTGCAGGCCCAGGCGTGAGACAAGCATCCTGCTGGTCATCACTGCACACATCTGGTGCCATCTAGCTCTGTGTGTGCATGTGTGCATGTGTGTGTGCGTGCATGTGTGTGCGTGCATGTGTGTGTGTGCATGTGTGTGTGTGTGCCTTTCCCATGTTGTGACCTTTCAGTCACTTGTGAGCAAGGTTTAGCCTGGGAAGAGCTCTGGCTCCCTGCACACCTGCTGTAGCTCCTCAGGAGGAGACACCTGAGCTGCGGGTCGCCGTGGTGCCCGGCCGAGCTGCACCGCGTTCCCCAGGTTCTGTCATTTGCAGGTAATTTAGGGCTTTTCAGGAGCGTCTGCCATGAGCACCTGGGGCTTGAAACCATAGCAGCGCTAACTCATCCCTCTGTCAGCTGAACCAAGCTGCTCCTACCCATCTTCCGGGCTTATCCAGATGCAAACAGTCTGCCAAGCTCTTCCCTAACTCTCCAGAAATGTCAGAGATGACCACAGCTTACAGCACAAGTCAGGAAGAGACACCTCGGGGGGCAGCGGCTACGGGGGCTGGGGTCGGGGGAGGGGTCACGCAGGGATGTTCAGGCCAGTGACTGTCCTGTGGCAGTCAGGACCCTCAGAAGACCCCTGGCATGCGTTCGCACGGTGCTAATGGATCTAGCTGCTCTGACTGTCTGGAGTCGTCACTTTTCCACTGTGAGAACCAACTCCCTCAGCCACAGTTGGCTCGTGGAGCTCAGGTCTCGGGGACTCAGTCCGTGCTCAGCCGGGGCAGGGAGGAAGGCGACGGCAGAAGGGCCTGGTGGAGCAGAGCTGCCTAGCCCATCGCAGCCAGGCAGCGGAGCGGGGGAGAGCGGGAAGCAAGGCCCAGGGACCGGACAGCGTCCCCAAAGGGGCACCCCGACCCCCAGACACACCCAGAAGTGTGCTCTGCTGATTTCCTACGTGTCCCGCAAACCCATCAAGCTGGCCATCAGCCTGGTCCCAGCCCATTGTAACATCTGTCTTGTAACATTCACCTCCCGGGCTTGAGGCCCCTCGAAGCGTCTCCAGGAGCCCAAGCGACTCCCGAGCGTGAAGCCCGGTGGAGACGTGCTCAGAACCGCTCCCTCTCCTCTCTCTACCGGACCTTACTGCAGGAGAATTGCTCCTGCCCGCGGCTCACATGGCTCACGGCAGAACTGCAATTTTAGTGGTTCTGAACGACCAGAGGGAACCAAAAGTTAGCATCACACTTTTCTTTATAGGGTTATTCAAGACCCTTAAGGATGTGTGGTAAGCCCAGAAGCATCCTCCGAAGGCCTCCTGACCACTCAGTGGCTCCAGCACGGAGCCCACTGTCTCTCAACGGGCGCACTGCTTCTGCAGGTGTTTGTGAGTCCTTCCCAGGGCGCCACACCATGGGGCGAGTGTTATGAAGCAAGCAGGAGAGGCATCGAAGATAACTGGCCCGGAGTCTGGCCACGCTGGACCGACGTGTGGGAAGCTCCCGCTGTGGCTCTCAGCATCAGGCTGGACACACTTCTGGATCCTGCGTGTCTTGCAGCCCGTGTGACCGTCCCATGAAACTTGGAGCGAAGTCAACCTCGCAGGGCGCGGTGCACGCAGAGGTGACCGGACCCCGGCGGGGCAGCGGCCGGGAACCTGGCCCCATACACGCGCTCACGAGACTCTGAGTCCTCGGCAGTGGGGGACCAAGGTGATGCCGGACATACGTCGGTGGCCCAGGGGTCCTCGGGCAGAGCCCCTGCAGCCGCCTGGTGTTCACTTCGTGGCAGAGCCCTGAGCAGACGCGGCGAAAGATCTGTTTTTCCTCCCGGTGGCTTCTGTGGCGTGTGACGCCTGCATGGCAGGACTGGAGCCTGGGCACCGAGAACACGCTTCACTACACTTTTTAATGGGTTAGGGGACAGGGTGTGACGCGGGGAGAAACGGCCTGAGCAGCCTCGCTCCACGCCACCGAGACGCACTCAGCTTAGCCTGTGGCTGGCACGGGCGGACTCCGCCCAGGGCTGGTCGGTCTGTGGACCACAAGCTCAGACCCTCGGCCACGGGCACAGCCACGGTGGGCGAGCTTGCTCCCTTCCAGTTCCCTCTGCCCTAGGGATGGCACCCACAGGTGAGATGTCCACCGGTGCCCCGCTGCCCAGCGGCAAGCAGGGCGGGCCCTCAGCGGCACGCCCCTCGGGAGGAGGGGGCCTGGCGCCTGGGGAGCAACGGGCCCAGGTCCGGGGCAGAGAAGGTGGCTGCCACCATGGCCACATGGCTACGCCGGCCAGGGAGAGGGGAGCCGCCAGACTGCGAGGAGGGAGCCGCGGAGGGCGCCTGGCGCAGGGCTGTCCCGTGGAGGCGCAGGGTGGTGCTGGGAGCCAGAGGCCAGGCCGGGCCCCCCACAGGCAGTGCCCGGAGCGGTCCTGTGCCTGGGTGAATCTTGGCCCAGCCTCGCTGTGGGATTCTCACAAGGGCC
The DNA here is from genome assembly GCA_004025085.1 of Thryonomys swinderianus. Lineage (NCBI taxonomy): Eukaryota > Metazoa > Chordata > Mammalia > Rodentia > Thryonomyidae > Thryonomys > Thryonomys swinderianus. The sequence continues at coordinate 32,037 of PVIC010014705.1, read as the reverse complement.
GGCTGCCCTTGGCTGCTCACCGCCCTGTCCCACCTGCTCCCCACCCCACGCCTACAGCCGGCTGTGGGCTCAGGGCCAGCGGCCGCCCTCCACGCCAGTTCCCGGGTGGGAGCTGCCCGAGGGTGCCGCAGCTGTGCGGACCAGTGAGCAAGGCGGGACTTCCTCCCTCGCCGCTCAGCCTCGAGGCTGCCCGGCAGCCCAGCGGCCCGGGTAGAGTCAGGGCCCCACTCGGAGGGTCTCTGCGCTCAGAATCCAGAGAAGTCTGTGCGTCGTGAGTCCCACGCTTGGGGTGTCTCAGGGACGGTCTCCGCCTCCACGGTCAGAGGTGACGGCTGAGCCACCTGCCAGGGGCCCCTGCCCACACGCCTGGGGCACCAGCCCACCTACCAGGGACACCAGCCCACCTGCCTCGGGCACCAGCCCACCTGCCAGGGGCACCAGCCCACCTGCCTCGGGCACCAGCCCACCTGCCAGGGGCACCAGCCCACCTGCCTGGGGCACCAGCCCACCTGCCTGGGGCACCAGCCCACCTGCCTCGGGCACCAGCCCACCTGCCAGGGGCACTAGCCCACCTGCCTGGGGCACCAGCCCACCTGCCTCGGGCACCAGCCCACCTGCCTGGGGCACCAGCCCATTTAGGACAGGCTCCTCTCAGCGCATCGTTCCCTTCGCTTTACCAAGTGAACAAGAGACAGAATCTGGAAATCACAGCGCAGAGGTCCAGAGGACAGAGCTGCCGGTGTAAGCCAGGCCCTGCGTCAGCAGAGCGATCATGTTATTCTCACCAGTGACGTAGGTATCGTGTTTCCATTTTGTGAGGAAAGAAATCAGGACTCAAGAAGCTGCGGACATTTTCTTAGCAAAGCGGAGGATTCTGGCGTCGCCTGCCGCTGCCCTGGAGGAGAGCTGGCGAGCTGGGGCTGGGCGGTCGTGCCCTCTCCCTGGCTGCGTGGGCAGGGATGGGCGTGGTGCCGAGGGCAGGGCGCAGCCTGGAGCCGCGGTCCCAGCCGCGGTCCCAGGAGTCCTAGGGAGGGCGACAGCTGGCACTGAACGAAAAGCACAAGCGCAGGGAGTGGTCCTCGCGGTGGAGGGTTTATCTGGCAGGTCATCGACCAGCCCTCCTCTTCCTACCCGGGGACAGAGTGGCAGCGACGGGCCGGGCTCGGCGCCTGTGCGGGGGCGCTGCGGGCCGCCGGTGGAGAGCCCCGGGGACGCCCGGCCCGGAGGGGCGGCGGGAGCCAGACCCTGCGGCGGCGCTGCCTCCTCCGCGGCGTTCCGTCCCTGGAGTTTACGGTAACGGCTCCAGAGCCGGGAATGGCGCTTTGGGAAAAGCATCTAAAACTCGAGGAATGCTGCTGTCCAGGGCAGGCCAGGGACAAGATTTTGCCTGAACCGGTCATCTGTCCGCGGCCCCGTCGCTGAGCGGGGGTTTCAGGAGCTCTGCGGGAGGTGGGAGACCCCACGCGGGCATCTCACCGGCGGCGGCCGGCAGGTCCGTGTCCTCTGCCCGCGGGGAGAGTCGCCGGACAGCACAGGAGACTCGCCGTTCCGAGCGCGAGAGCTGGCGGTGCCGAGCGACACGCCTCTCCCGGGCGTGCTTCCACGGCTGCATTCACGTCGGATGAATTGCGCGTCCTTGGAGTGGCCGGAGGCCGCATTCCAAGGTAGAAGAGAACCTCGTAAGGATAACAGAGCACTCTTAGTGTGCCGAAAAGTCCTAGCACGTAAGTAACTCTTTGGTCTTTTAGCTCGTGCAGTCCTTTCTGCTTTTACAAACCATAGCTGTGTCGGCAACCGAGATGTTCTCAGTAAGTGAGCAGAGAAACTGTGGTACGTCCAGACATCGGAGTGTTATTTACCCCCAAACCACGGGCAGACGGTTGACGGAAAGCCTGTTACTGACAGGGCTGATCTCAAGGCGCTCTGTACCGGCCCTACATACCTACGGCAGTTTAGAAGCCGCGCAAACGGTGGCTGGCGGTAGAAGGGGCTCAGGGCTGGGTGGGCTGCAGAGAAGCTACTGCTGGGGAGTGTTCGCGGTGCACTGTCCAGGCCCACAGAGCACACGAGAGAGGCGGTGAGACTCGGTGTGAGCCCCGAACCGGGGGCCGCTACTGGTGCCGGCCGGAGCGGGTTCATCCTTTGTAGCGGGTGGTCTCTTTGGGTGGGGGCGGTGGACAGAGAGGTGTGCACGGGACAGGGCTTCGGGACAACTTTGCCCTTTTAGGTCAATTATGCTGTGAGCCCAAAGGGGCTCTAAAACATCGCTCGAAAGCCATTTACCAATCTATTAATGTGGGGGGTCGAGTCCTAGGCATGAATAGTAATAAAAATAGGTCCAGAAAAACTCTTACTTGAAACAGATTCAGCTAGATGTGAACCGGGCATTTAGCTTTTCATCTTTGTACTAATTAAACAAACTCTAGGCTTCCTGCAACATCATCACACCTCGCTCCTGCCTGCCTCCCTGCGCCTCCCTGGGCCCCGTAGCTGCCCTGGAGGCCCTGCCGTCGCCTTCCGCTCACCTCCTGCTCGGCCACCTCCCACGCGGGACAGAGAGCGGGCAGAGCTGGTCCTCCTGTTCCGTCCACCTCCTGTGGGTGCGAGGCGGCCACCTGCCTGTGCTGGGTCCCCGTGGACCGGTGCGAGGTGGGCTGCAGCTCTTAGCTGCGGGGCCGGTGCCACCGTGAACACGGGCGTGCGGGTGGCCTTGAGTGTGCTGACTGTTTTCCTCGCACGGACCCCGGACTGCGCGGCTCGGTCGCACGGTGACCGTGGTTTGAGGACCTCCACCCTGTTTTCCGCAGCAGGTGTGCTGATGTACATCCTTACCGACAGCCGAGGAGTGTCCCTGTTTTCCATGTTCAGGTCAGTATTTATTACTATTACTATTATTATTATTATATTATTGTGATTATTTTCCATAATAGCTGCTCTGACAGAGGTAAGAATGAATCTCAAAGTAGTTTTGACTTCCACTGTGTGGAGCATTTTTCATATATTTATTGATGAGTTGTACTTTTTTTTGGAAATATCTGTTCAGGTAATTTGCCATACTTGACTGCATTATCTGTTCTGTTGTTAAAGGTCTGGAGTTCTTTATATGTTCTCAGTATTAATTCTCTGTCAGAAGAGCAGCTGGCAAAGATTTTTCTCCATTCTGTGGGTTGTCTCTTTGCTTTATTGATTATTTCTTCCACTGTGTAGAAGTATTTTAATTTGATGAAACTTTCTGTCATTTCTTGCTTTTGTTTCCAGAGCCATTGGAGTCCTATTCAGAAAATTATGTTTCCTCCCACCCCTACATATTACACGTAGGTCTTCGGTTTATTCTGGCTTGACTTTGCACAGGGCGAGGGGGAGGGGTCACAGTTCCAGGCCATACATACGGAGTTTCCTACGGCCTTTTGTGGCGGAGGCTGCCATTTCTCCAGTGCATTCTTAGCACACTTTCTGAAAAACACTGGACTTGGATGATTTTCTCTGGGTCTTCCCTTCTGTTCCAGTGGGTTACATGTCCGCTGTCCGTGCTGGATTTGTTACTGTAGCTCTGCGGTATGATTTAAAAGTACGTTCTGTGATCACTCCGACTTGCTCTTTTCACTCAGGATTCCTTTGGCTCTTTGGGGTCTTGTGTGTTTCCATATGGATGTTTACATATTGCATTTCCTTGTTCTGTGAAAATGTCATTGGTGTTTTCATTGGACGGCATTGAGTCTGTAGGTCTCTTTGGGTGATATGGCCATTTGAACATTAATGTTTCCAATTCAATTACAAATGAGTTCTTCCTGTCTTCTGTAGTTTCCTTAGTCAAGGGTTTTATACTTGAAACTGAGGTTGTACTCCTACTTCCTCTACCAGGTAAGAACCTCAGTTTGATGAGAAAAGCCACCACGTTCACAGAAGCTAGATCTGTGGCTAAGGAAGCTTTTAGGTGCGGACTTCACAGCAGAGCAAACAGGGTTACAGAGAAATTGTGGTCCTTAATTACCCTTTCCTCCTTTCTCTCTATATTATTTTCTAATTCTAGTGGACACAGAAAACAGTATTTGCTGAATTTAGCTCTATTTTCTTTTGAGATCTTGGTTCCTAGGTGACGTTGAGTAACAGGCTAAGTCATTATATCTAAAACGAATATAAATCAGTCCAATTCAGCTTGTGTTGTGAAATGAAATTGATAAGGCCAGTTCCGTGAGGCTGCCTGGAGACCTGTGTGACCACACTGTCACTTAAATGGACCTGGAAACCATGAGGCACGTGATCTGCTGAAAAATTCTTAGTTGAAACAGATTCAACTGAATTTAAATTTGCCTTGTGGGCTGTGTGTACAAATCACCAAGGAGAAGGAAGCACAGAAGGTCACAGAATTCGCCTCTGTGTGAGCATGTGGACCAGTGTTGAAGCAAAGTCTCGCGCTCTGTCTTCCACACATCTGGTTTGGTCTAGAATCAGGAAATTTGAAGCTAAAATACCGCTTTTATTTGCCTACTGTCTAGAGACAGATTATAGAAGGTTATGGAAACAAAACTCCAGGCACAAGTCCGTTCAGCTAAGAAGGAAATGGCAGCAGAGCCCATATCCTTGCCGTGCGTCACCCAGGCCGGGCTGGCCCCTCTCCGCTCCCTGGGTCCCGTCTTCCTCCTGAGGACTAGTGTCTGGGATGGGGGGAGGGTCACAGTGACTCATCTGTTTTCATGCTGTGACAGAAATAATATGTTTTTTGGCAAAATTTACAGAAAGAAATGAAAAATATTATTTTATAATGACTATGGGTTAGAGTTGGCCTTTTGCTGGCATGAACCACACACATAGCTTTTGTTACAGACACAGTGTGTTTAGCTCTCGTGAAAGCTAAGTGTTAACAAAGGCACAACATCTGGCACATGATGAAACCACTCAGTGAGCAAGTCTCTCCGTCAGGAAATACATGCTGCGCTTCTAGTACGTGCTAGGGATTGTTCAGGTTCACGGGAGCCAGCAGAAAACAAGAGAAAAGTGTTAAAGAATGCACAGAACACAGAATAAGTCATGGCGGTTAGTGCCCGGGCGGGCTCGGTAATGACCTCAGGGATGTCCATGTCCTGATCCTGGGACCTAATCCTGGGCAAAGTAGACTTTTCCAACGGAAGTAAACTAAGGGTTTGGGGTAGAGAGAGGAACTGGGCTGTCCAGAGGGGCCCAGTCTAGTGCCAGGGTCCTCTGGGAGGGAACGGGAGGGTCGGAGTCAGAGCAAGGGGTGTGAGGGCAGAGCGGAGAGCGGGTGCCTGGCCCCTGCGCCGAGGAGGGAGCACCGGGAAGGGGGCTCCCCCAGTGCTCTGGGCCTGGATTTTGGCTCAGCGAGGCCAGCTTCAGGCTTCTACCTGCACAACTGTGAGAAAATAGATTCATGTTGCTTAAACCACAAAATTTATGGTAATCTGCCAGAGCAGTAACAGGAAACTAATACCAGAGCTGCGAGCAAATTAAAGGACTGGCAGCAGAGAATTCTGATGTGGAGGACACGCAGTGCAGAAAGCAAGTGAAACCCGGAGTACACCCGGCGGAGAAGGCAGGGCCGCCGCGTTTCCTCGAGGTGGGCGGACGCGCGCTGCGCAGCGCACTCCAGCGCTCCGTGCGGGCCGGGTCGGCCTCGGTGTCTGTCCCCGAACCCGGTGAATCGGTGGCCGTGGTGAAAGGGGCACTCCGGAGCCGAGTCCTAGCGGCGGCACAGCGTCTTCCCGGTGCTCTCTGGAGGCCACGCGTGCAGCCCAGCCAGCGACGCGGAGAGGCCACGCCCTCCGCCGGCCTTCAGCCTTCTCTCCCAGGCGGCCTCAGCAACCTCGCCATGGCCTCCCGAACTCCTGCCCACGGCATCTTTAAGCGTAACAAAATGATTGTTTTAGCCACTAGATTTTGAGATCATGTCCCCAAAATGAACTGGAACCGAAGATCACATCCAGAAGGTGACAGAACCCAAAGAAGCAAGGAACTTGGTGTTTGGTGGAGGGTCAGTCAGGGTGGGAAGGTTTCTGCGAGCTCGAGGCCCACGAGAGGCGGCCACAGGAGTCACGCAGGGCGGGCGTGGTGGAGGAGGGGAGCGGAAGCGAGCTCAGGCAGAGCGGGGCTGTGCAGCCGCGGGGGCCCCCGGGGGCTCTGGGGGACCGGAAGCGGCGGCGGCTCCACGCGGGACTCTAGCGCGTGGTCTCGCCTCGGCCGAGCCGCTCCGGCCTCCCTCCTGGCTCAGAACTGACGGCAGAGGGCCGGGGTGGAAGCGAGGAGACCGTGGAGGCGCCTCGGGCAGGAAAGCCGGGGGGCAGGGTGGCCACCGGGGCCCCAGAGCCTGCGCTGGCGGGGCCTCCGAGCGAAGCCGCGGCCGGAGGGGGTCCAGACGTCGCCTGGCGTCCCGCTGCGTCCCTGTGACTGCCGTGTGCCGCGCACCCCGGGCTGGACTCTGGTAAAGGCCGAGCCTAAGGAGGCGCTTGTCCTGCGCCAACCGCAGACCTTCCTCAGTTCGGAGGGGCGTCATCGCCTGGGCTGGCACACAGCCTCTGTGAGCAGGACTCGCCTTCGTGGGTTACTAAGCGGTGGCTTATCTAGATCCCAAACGTCTGTGACATGGGGATCAAACAGAATCCAGCCTTGGCAGGGTGAGGGTCAGGATGGACGGAACGTGCCCAGCGTGGATTCATGGCAAACTCCAAAGTGCTACCTCCTACCCGTTAATTCTGTATCCTCTGGGGAGAACAGAAGGCTTCATACTGACCCACGGTAATCCGTGGTACACAGATAAATGCCGTATAATTTCTTACGACCTTGCATGAAGACAGCTCTACAGGTTTAGCTGGCTCGGCTGGAGGATTTCGCAGCCCATGGTTACTCCAAACGCCTTTGCTACACTAGAACTGAGTCAGCAGTGAGGGCTACTGTTTTTAACTTCTGATTTTTGCTGTCAAGCTGAAAAGACAATAAAGGAAGTATATAAATGGTAACGTGTGCAGTCGTAAGTCAGGGCTCATTTGTTACCTTGTTACTTTGACTTTGCTGTTGACCTTGGAGCCCGCTATCTCCGACTTCAGCGGCTCTGCCCTCCCTGGCCAGCACTGGCACTGCCACCCCCTTACCATGAGCTCCCGGCTGCTGGGAAGTCGGGCATTATTGTTCCTCAGATGAAGCCAGGGACTTGTGCTCCAGAGGTCTGGAAGAGAAGACCTGGGGCTTCAGGGCCCTCGCTTAGAAGTCTCAGAAGTCTGAGTTACTGCCTGACGTCGCTTCCCCAGTGCAGGATGGGGTATGGCCCTGGACTATAGAAAGGCCAGCATTGCTCTAGGAAATAAAGGGATCATAGAGGCAGCAAATCTGGGATCACAACTCAGCTTTCACACATAAAACCAGTTGTGCAAATCATGGCAAAGCCCGGCTATTCCACACTGACCTATTATCCACTTGAGGACACATCCTTGAGCATGGAAAAGTCAACCTCAAATGCAAGTTCTGCTGTTCCCTTCTTCAAGTTATGATGTGCATGCTAATGTACTTGGGTTGAAAGAGAGGACTGTCCTCTGACTGCCAAGTCGGAGTCTAAGACCAAAGTAGAGAGTGAGACCATTCTCGGCAATCCACACAAACCCGTTGAAGTACTGCCTCTGTTTCCCCACTCTCAACAGGGAGAAGTGGAGGTGAGAGAAGAAAACCGAATGAGGACAGCAGGTAAACCAGGACACCTTTCAGATGGCAGCACAGCCGGAGAGCTGGACTCACCCGACGCTGCCGTCCTTCTCTCCAGGTGCGAGGACGACCTGGAGCCTCTGTCTCCTGAGTGTGTGGACGGTGGACCGGACGCACCAGCGTTCCCCGAACTTCAGGTCCCAGCCCGACCCCGCAGAGCCAGGGCCCACGGGAGAAAGGCCTCCCGGCGACGTGTCTGCACGTGGAGTGCGAGCAGCAGCCTTGAGAGACGCCCCCGCGGGGCTCGGTGAGGGAGACCCCGCACTTGCAAACCCACTCGGAGGCCTGCAGGCGACCGACGGAGGGTGGGCAGCTGTATGGGGGCCGCACCTGTGCGTAGGTGACCCTCCTTCCCCTTAGAAAGGGTCAGAGGACAAGGCTGCAGTGTCTGTATAATGACCTTCAAAACGCTTGGCACCAGTTAGTTGTCACCTGAGAGACTCTGGTGCCTGCACATATTAAATTAAAGCTCCTCTCTTTGCGAACTGTCGGTCCTTTGCTGGTGACTTTGAAGCCATGCACCGTACATGAGATATTTGGAGAAGATATATCAGGTCTAACCTAGACAGATTATGGACAGATACTTCAGGAAATAAGAAGTTTAAAGTATCTTTGTGAAACTGGCCAATATTAACTATGGACTAATTTCCAAGCCATTGAAATTCTGTTTTTCATGTGTTTTGACAGTGTGGAGGAGGAAGACAAGCAAGAACGTGCTTTGGCTACACAGCTGTGGCCTCGACTGGAGAGTCATGTGTCCTGTAGCTTTGGGGTTTTTTTTTTGTCTTCCAGGTGTTTTCTGAGGATGCGTTAAGTAGCACTGCAATGAACCAGAAAACTCTATCCAATGTATAAATTAAGCCTGAGCTTTTCACAGCAAGTTCAGTCCAAACTGTCCTCCTCTGCACATTCGAGGCGCTTACTAAGTAGGCAGTGGAAATGACACTTTTTAAGCATGGCTCTCATAAATCAAGAATTTCCACACTTTTTGAAGTGGCAGTAGAAAGTCAATGGGAAAACATACTAGAAAAAGACACTGCTCCCAAACTGTCCGCAGGCTTTAGAGTGAGTAGAATGTTTGACAGGAGAAATTGTGTGTGAATGTAATGCACTGCATCAAGAGCCACTCAAAGGCACCTTCAGAACAAAGATTAATGAGAGAGAATTCTCAGGAAGTAACAGAACACAGACTCCTTCCTCACCGCACCGCCGCTCCTCCAGGGAGATCCGGATTTAGCTTGGGGCTCAGCTGAGACACTACGGTGTGATGACAGGCGGGTGATCATGGCAGTGCTATTACCAGGGAAGGCTCTCTCGCTGGGTGTGAGCTTGACATCTCTCAATTCAAGCAGACGTCCCGGAAGACGGCACTGAGAAGCCAGGTGCCCAGTGTCGTGGCCTGACGGGAGCCAACACTCCAATTTTAATGATCCCCTATTTGATTTGAGTTTGAAGATGTGCTAGTGTCACACTTGATTCATCAAATGTTCAAGCTCCAGACGCACCTTCTTGACACTCTGATTAATGTTCTTTCCCCATCAGGATTTATCATGGTTTCTTTGAGATGTCCGCGGACTTACTGCCTTTGTTTCATTTGTTAGTCTACACTTATGAGCAGTTTACAAGCTGCATTTGAAATGTAGACCTTTAACTTTGTTTTGTAAATTCTGCGGGCAGGTCCAGTCCTGAGGTGTTCCAGAGACACAGCTGAAAGGGTGGGATGATGATCACAAATACGACTCCAGCTTTTCATGACTAAATGATACCCAACTACTAGCTAAATAATGAGCCTCACTTTCTAATCAGCAAGGAAGACTACTGAATTTTCCTCAGCTGCAGGCATGACCCACTCTTGCTCAATTCCTGACAGGTACTTCAACTCAGAGAAGGGGAGGGCCATTGCTCTGTCCCCGGCATGCTCAACTAGGGTCCACGTTCCGCTCCACGCCTGGCATATCCTCGGTGGCAGCAGAGGGGAACAGGACAACTTCTGCAGCTGCACCCCGTGTGGGACTCTGCACCGTCACCCCTGCACCTCGAGTAATCACGCTCTGCTGGAAGACTGAGTGCACAGCCGGAGATGGCCCTGTGTGTCCTTGTCGGTCCCCCCAGGAGGTCTCTCCCGGGCTCATGGCCGTCTCTAGCTAGAGGACGCCGTGTAGGACCCTTGCTTCTACTGGACCAGCCAAGACCAGAGAGCCATTCACTGAAGAGCACAAATGCCCGTGGAGAGGGGCCACCATTCTCATCTATGAGTAGCCATACGGGCTGCACACTGCACAGTCTTCTCTCTGCACCACAGCCTTCGGAACCATCTTCACTCTTGTACAATCTACTAATTTAGTGGGTTCATCCAGCTCTAGTATAGTCTGCACTGTGCCCAGACTCACTCATCACAGCTGAAGAAGCGACAGGGAGATTACGCTAAGATAGCCATCTGGAAATGAACTCAGCAATATTTATAAGGGGAGTTAAAAACTGTCAATGTTCAGGAAAAAGGAAAAATTTAAATTTGCAAGGTAAAAATGTCCAGTCACATTTAAGGGAGATCCTATCAGGCTAACAGCAAATTTCTTAAGAGGAAAGCCTACAGAATAGGATATCAAGTTCTGAAAGAAAATAACTGTCAGTCGGGACCACCTTACACAACAAGGGTATCCTTCAGAACCAAAAGAGAAAAACATAAACAAAAACTAAGGGAATGAATCCATGACCACTGGGCCAGCCTTATAGACAAAGTAAAATATGAGATTAAAAATGAGACATCACAACTGACATCACAGAAATTCAGTGGATCATTAGTGACTATGTTGAAAAAATATATGCTATGCCAACAAATTGGGATATTTAGAAAAAATGGACAGATTTCTGGACACATATGATATACCAAGATTAAACTAAGAAGCTATAAATACTCTGTCATAAAGAAGGGTAAATGAGTTATTTGTAGGAAAATGGACATACTTGAGACTGTAACGCTCAGTGAACTAAATCAGACACATAAGCTTAAATATCATGTGGCTGCTTTTATATGGAAAACCCAGTCTCCACCGAAAGACTGTTAGGACTGGTGAATTTAGTCAAGTAGAAGGATCCAATGTCACCACACAAAGACCAGCAGCCTTTTTATACACCGGTGAGGAATCTGCAGGAAGAAAGGAAAAGCGTCCCGCTCACCGTACTGGTCCACGCCTAAGAACAAGCTCAGCTAAGAAAAGGAAACAACCTCATGAGGAAAAGTTTCTAACACTGAAGAAAGAGAAGGAAAAAGATACTGAAAGGGGAAAGACTTCCCAAGTTCGTAGATTGAAATAATGGATGTTGTTAAAATTTTCACATTTCCCCAAATGGTTCTCAGATTCAGTGCAGTCCTCACTAGTACCAGTGGCATTTTTCACAGAACGAGGGAAAATCCCAAACAAACCCTAAAACCGCTATGGGGGCGCAGCAGACCGGACCGGGCACGGGAAGCACAGCGAAGACAGCGTGGAACTGGCTTCCACAGCGACACGCAGACGCGCAGAACCGGAGACCCCGGAATAAACTCCCACAGCGGCAGCTCCCCGGGTCCACATGGGCCCGAGGTCTCCGCCGGGGAAGGGCGCCCTCTGCGGCCCGGCGCTGGGGAACAGGACGGCCCGGCGCGGAGGGCTGAAGCCCCGCCCTTCCCTCGCCGACAAAACTCGGCTCGGATGGATCCAAGACCTTAAGGCGAGAGCTGACGCCCCGAAACCACTAGCGGAAAGCAGTGAGAAGGCGTCAAGATGTCAGTGCGGGCGATGGTTTTCGGGGTGTGAATTGGATCCTCAGTGATTATTTTGGTTACATCGAACTGAAAAGCTTCTGCCTAGAAAGGAAACAGTCAAGAGTGAAAAGAAAACCTATAGGACGGAGGGAAATATTTTCCAGCTATTTGTCTGACAGAGGGCTAATATCCAGAATATAAAAAGAACTCAACAGTCAACAAAAGTAATATGACTTTGAAAGACACTTTACAAGAGAGAAAACATAAACGGCCAGTTACATACATGCTTCAATGTCACTGGCCTAAGCGAGGCCTCTCGCGGCCCCCTGGAGTGATGTGGGCACTGGGAATTGGTCTCGGCGATCGAGGCGGCAACTTCTTATGTAGGTAACAGCTCAGGAAAGTGCTTCAAGTCCGATGGCGTGTGCCTGGCAGCTCTCTCCTGGGGTGATGGCCGCGGGCGTGCAGCCCCACCCGAAGGGAAGTGGGGTGCAAGTGTAAACGTGCTGTCATTGCCATGAGGAATGTGATCTGGGGGAGATTAAATTCCTGAAATCTGCATGGAAAATGGGAAACTGGGCCCATGAAGTTCTATACTTCAATTAAATGAAATGACCACATAATGCCACATCCTAATCCTGCGTACATAAATTAACATAAAACCAAAACAGCACAAAACTGCCAGCTCAGCAGGAAACCCGGCCGCTAGCCCTTACCTCAGGAAGCCCCTCTCCCCGTTGCTATGCAGCGCTTCGCCGCCTGCCGGCTGCCAAGCCACCGGCTGCCTCGGGTTCTGCCCAGACCCCTCGCAGCTGCGGGCTCTGGGCCCCGCGTCCCGAAGCCCGTCCAGGCCAGCAGCACCGGCCTGTGCCCGCGCTCTGGGCCCCGCAGGTGTGTCGGCCGCTGTCCCAGCCCCAGGTTCCGCTGCCTGGCTCCCCGTGTGTGTGGTGACAGAGGGGCCAGAGTTCGGTGTCACTTGTGCAGAAGTTCTTTCTGCTTCGCTTCTGAGCGCTCGGAAGGGGCTGCTGCCCAGTTGGGCCCAAGCAGCCTTGGGGGGCGGGCGACTCTGAAGACCCTGACCCTGAGGAGGAAGGAGAGGCCACGGCCTAAGCGAGGAGGCGGCAGCTGTGGACAGAGTGGAGCCTGTCTCAGCCTCCCCGGCCCGGCTGGGGTCAGCACGTCGCTGTACAGGACAGGCCACTCCAGAAACTCACGGAAGTGTCTGAGGAGCCTCTATAGCAGCCTAAGGGGCTGTGCGGACAGGTGTTTAAGATGCAAAAATCCTGAATTATTTCATCTCCTTAGGTTGATGGGGCTTACGGAATCTGGAGTTCGTGGATCTGAAACTCACATGTCAATTTTACCTCTGGGTTCCTTCAATAAATAATCATTGAGGACTTGCTGTGCTTAGAACTATGCTGGTCTTAAGTCATAGATTTCCAGAACTAAAAGCAATAAAGAGGTATGCCTAACCAGTTTTGATGATGAAAATGCGGAAGACAAGGGTAATAATTTATTTGTGGAGTGTCAATTATGCACATGCATCATGCTAGGCATGAGCACACGTCATCACTAACCCTTGTGACAGCCTTATGAGACAGTGCATAATAAATCTATTTTTAAAATGAGAAAAATCGAGGCACAGACACAGCATGTGGTTCCTAGCTATCACACCTAGATTTCCGTGACTCCACTAGGTAGCCTGTATTGGCGACTTTCCCACCACTGGACAAAGATACTCAGCCCTGAAACTGAAAGCAGCTGTTTGTTTGGGTCCTTGTTTCCGAAGATGCAGTCCCTGGCTGGCCAGCGCCAAGGCAGGAACAGCAGGGCGGAGGGGGTGGGGAGTCATCTGTTCAGCCCACGGGGGCAGAAGAGAAAGGGCGGCGACGGGAGCAAGAGCCCCTTCCCGGCCCCAACCGCGTTCTCAAGCAGGCCCCACCACCCCGGCATCGAACTCGCCAAGGGCGAAGCCACCGAGGAGAAAAGCAGCTCTCCCCACAGTCCAGTCACCTCCGCAAGCCCCGCCTCTGCACAGATGAGGCTTCGGGGGACATTTTAGTCCAAACTACAGCCACCTATTACATGATAGGCCACTTAGCAGAAAACATGTACAGAGCAATTGAAGACGATTGAGAGACATCGGTGAAATTGTCTCATTTTTGGTTTTTGTAGTGCTGGGCCAGAACCCAGAGCCATGCTGGGCAAATGCTCTGGCCCGGCTGTCCCCAGGCTCCCTGCCGAGCCCGGGTCCTGGGTCTCGGACAAGCGTATCTGCGAGGGTCAAACGGCGAGTGCAGTGAAGACGACCCCGGGCAGCGCGCCCCCTGCAGGAGCCTCGGCGCTTCCCCATGAAGAGAAGACCAGAGCCCTGGGAGCAGCAGGGGCTTGAGGCTCCCCTGGCAGCGGGCAGGAGAGTCTCTCCCAGGGCAGTGGGGCCTGGGAGGTGCCCGAGTCTCCTGGGTCCAGCGCACGGCCCTGGCGACTCAGCCGCGGCCAGCAGGACACTCACTGGTCATTCAGTGCACACTCCCGGAACTGAACTTCACACTGGAAGGTAAATGTGCTTATTATTTTCAGGGATGACTTTCATCAAGGAAAGATGGGCAACTGTTCGGCTGAATAAAAGGATCCTCCATGTACAATGTCTCCTGACGATATTTTTTTCCTTTTTTTTGAGACAGGGTCTCGCTTTGTAGTTCAGGCTGGCTCTGAGCTCACTATGGTGCCCAGGCAAGCCTCGAACTCAGCAATCCTCCTGTCTCTGCCTCCCGAGTGCTGGGATGATAGGCGTGAGCCACCACGCCCAGCACTGTGGTATGTGGTATTGATGGCTGGTGGGTGTGAGGCTCCATGCCCAGCATTGTATGTGGTTACCAGGGATCGAACTCAGGACCTTGCGCTTGCGAGGCAGGCGCCAGAACCACTGAGCTAACCCTCCAACCCAGGGCCCGCTAATTTTAATGTAAACTACATGACAGTGACAATACCCATAAATTGGAAAGATAACCTTGCTACGTCTGGAGCTTTTCTGTTTCAAAACATACTTTCATATATGCTATGGTTATTTGAGCAAAAAAAGATATACTTCTTTCAATAACTTTCTTCCTAAACAGATGGGCAAGAGTGCATTGTATCATAATTATAATTTCAATCATCTTGAAGGCCAGCTTTTCTTATGGATGAATTTACTCTGTGTGTCATTGTCTGTAAAGCAACGGAGTCACCTTATCCCTGTGCTTCTGGGACTGCTGTAAGGACCCACCACAGCCCTCAGGCTCTCCCGCAGGAGCTGGGCTATCCTGGGAGAGGCTGGGGTGTGGACGGCCGACTTCCGGTTCACACAGCAGGACGCGCCCCTGCGGGCACCTCCCCCATCCGCTGAGGTGCTCACCCCCCGGGCCCACGCCGCTGGCTCCAGGGGGTTCTGTCTCGGGTGTGAGGCAGACCACGGGCTCCACCGCGCCCTGGGCACCTGCTCGAGGCCCAGCGCCCCGTGCAGCCTGGCGAGCGGAGGGATGTGGCCCCGACCGCGAGACACTCGCCGGACTTCACCCAGTTCCAGGAACAGCGTGGCGGTCCTTCAGATTGAACAGAAAAGGCTGCTTTCATCTAAAGGTGCAGAAAAGGTTGAGAAAACAGAGCAACTGACAGCTGGGTCTTAGGTGAGAAAGCCATTATCTTGCCATCCCGAGCCGGCCAGGGCCTGCCCCGGCTACAGAGTGCTGCCAGCTGGAGAGAGTCCGAGTGGCCTCCCCGGGCCCTTCTGTAGGTGGGTGGTGCCGGCTGGGTGTGAACCTGTGGCACCGTCAGTGTTGGCCGAGGGTTAAAGGGCCCAGGGTGCTCCTCGTAGCAATGAAGGGGAAGGACTTGCCTCGGAGGACACAGGATCCCCAGTCTGGCCTCTGCTGCCAAGCAGGAAGAAGTCTTGTGCTCTTCGTCGGAGCCCTGTGGCCTGCGGAGAGCGCACTCTGCACACAGCTAGGGGTTTAGGCGCCAGAGCTCAGCGTGGCCCGTGGGCAGCCGGGTCGGGACCCACAGGGCACATGGGCCGCTGCGAATGGATCTGTTACACAGAGCCTCTCCTAGGCGGCAACCGGCACATTGGCCTCCGAATTTGCATCGGCCCAATCTAGGACTGCCTTGCCGATGAGCAGAGGGTCCATCGGCCAGAAAAAGAACCTATTACAGAGCTTGTGTCCTTTCATATGAAAGAGCACAGAGATAAACTGTAATGCTGAACATCTTCCCCAGCTAGCTGCCATGGGCCTCAGGGAAGCCAGGCTCTTGGAGACCTACTAAGCCGGGGTGGGTGTGAGGAATGTTCCGTTCCCACCCCTGCAGCGAAGAGCTCTGGACAGCTGCTCGCGCTCAGGGGCCCACACAATGCTCTCTTTGCCGTGGATTTCATGGGGCTTTAGGCAAAAATCCTATGGCAATTCAGTCTTCCTGGGGACAGTTCCCGTGACACGTTCCTTTCCGGCTTCGGCCCGGTGCCAGCCTGACGCTCTCTGATTCTGATTTGCCGAAGCTCTGACATGAGGGAACTGAGCACAGCTGTGGTGATCAGAGCTTAATTAAAACAAAATCTCATAAAGCAAGCTCACATGTGTCCCCACCCTAATTTTGGTTCGTTGCATAAAACTTCAATTCTGAGCTCACTCATTTGCCATCATCACTTCCTGTTTCTGCGATAAAGCTTCCCCCTCTAGAGGAGGCGGAACGGTGCTCTGCTCTGCTGGAAACGAGCGCTCGCTGAAGGGAAACAGTTTACAGATTTCAGGAATGCCTCGCAGGCTTCTCCATGTACTGCCCGTCGTGGGGCTGGGCACACGGGCACGGTCCCGGAAGCACATGGCTGAGAGGGAACCACCACAACTGCTGCAGGTTCTGCCCCGGTGCTCGGTGCTTCTGTGAGCCGGATGTGCGCCATCCTTCCAGGACGAAGGGAAAACGGCCTCGAGATCCACTTTCAACAAATCCCGATTCTCACTCTCCAAGGTGAAAGAAAACATCTATTGATTTCTGACATAAACAAGTGGATCAAAGGAGCTTACTGGTTTTGTGTGAAGTCCTCCCCCTCCTTTCTCTCCCTCTCATTATTCTTTGGCTTTACTTATCTCTGGCTTGCTGCAGGATGACCTCACAAACACATCTTCTCTCCAGGGTCCGTTTCCCCCTCAGCATTGTGGGTTGTAGGGAGCTGCGGTGGGCTGCATGGGCGCCCTTGCACAGGCTCTGGGTCTCAGGGGTCTCAGCGTGGCTGCTGAGTTGGAGGCAGGACTCTGGCTTGGGCGCATGGCTCATAGGTGCCGTCGTAGTCAGCGCAAGTGGAAGATTCCTGCTCCCAGGCACAGGGGAGACAGTGAGGCACCATGGCGGCAATGGGTCGGTTCCCAGGAGGCCTAGCATCTTGGGGACTCCTTTTATATAACTACACAAAGCCTGGATTGTCTTCTAGGTTTTTACCTACTTAGAATGCATTTTTATTCATTCCTTAGAAAGGTGTAATTCATGTATTTGAAATTCACCATTTTATAATGTAAAATTCTGTAGTTTTGAGTTCACTTACAAAGTTGTATGACTGTCTCACCACCCTGACTGCAGACTATTTTCAAATCCCAACTAACACTCATGCCCATTGGCGCTCACCCTGTGCCTCCAGTCTCCAAAGTCTGAGCGTCCACACGTGTACTTCCTGTGCTCCATGCATGAATTTCCTGCCCTACATGCATGTACTTCCTGTGCTCCACACATGCACTTCCTGTGCTCCACACATGTACTTCCGGTGTTCCACTCATGCACTTCCTGTGCTCCACGCATGCACTTCCTGCCCTACATGCACATACTTCCTGCACTCCACACATGCACTTCCTGTGCTCCACGCATGCACTTCCTGTGCTCCATGCCTGCACTTCCTGCCCTACACATCCTGGGATATTTCTTATAAATGGAATCATCTGACATGTGACTTCTTGCACCTGGCTTCTTTCAAGCCCTGTACTCTGCTGGGAATATCTTAGTTACAGCCTTATCTGCCCTGCATTTCTTTTCCATGACTGAATAACATTTCATAGTAAGGAGAGATAGCATTTTCTTTATCCATTCAGCAATTGATGGGCATTATAACCCTTTCCACTTTTGGCTATTGTAAACATCATCTTCACATACAAGTTCTGGGTGGATGTATGTTTTCAACTCTCTTGGGTACACACCTGGGAGTAGAACTTTTTGATCCTATGGTAAAGCCATGTTTAACATTCCTAGCAACAAACTGTTTCTCAAAATGGCAACAGCCATTTCCAGATTCTCCTCAGTCCCAATTTTTCCACATTCTGTGTTTGTCCCAGTTTTGGCTGAAGCTGTGTGAAGTGAATCTTGTGGTTTTGATTTCCATTTTGATGTCCATTGGACAGTGATGTAGAGCATGTATCCGTGAGCTTGTTGACCACTCATATACCAGGTTCTGGAGAAGTATCTATTCAAATCCTTTGCTCACCTTTAAAGTTGGGTTGTTTGCCTTTTCGTTAAGTTGTAGGAATTCTTTATCTGCCCTAGGAACATAGATAGAATTCTTTATCTGTCCCAGGTACATAGTCTAATCAGCTATATGACTTGTAACAATTTTCCCCATCTTGCAGGTTTTCTTTTATTATTTCTTGTAACAAGGTCTCACTATGTAATTCATGCTGGCCTTCAACTCCCTGGGTAGCCAGGTTGGCCTCAAACTCAGAGTGACAGTCCTGCCTCAGCCTCCTGAGTGTTAGAATTACAGCATATGATGTGACTCCCGGCTCAGTTTGTTGACAGTATTCATTGAAACACAAATGTTTTAAACTTTGACGAAGTCTAATTTATTTATATTCTCAATTTTTTTTTGCTTGTTCTTTGCTGGAAAAGCTGATCTGAAAAGACTTGGTCACTGCCTCCCACACTGCACACCGGGGACTGTTAGCTCCTACCTTCTACCTTCTGCTCCTGCCCAGGTATAAACTCCATCTACACTGCTGTCCCAAGCATCGGCAGCTGTGCCTGGTAAATACAGGCAGAAGAGTAAGTGCCGTGACACAGATCTGGAGAGGCCCAGGCTGGTGAGAAAAAGATAAAGACGCCTGAGAAGCAGGAGGCTTGGGCAGAGTTTCCGAAGTGAAATTATCTGTATTAGTGACAGGGCTGTGTGGGGACAGTCCCAAGAGGCAGAGTCCTGGCAGAGGAGAGGTGGAGACCAGTCCATGGCGTCCTGGGACAAGGGCTGGCTTGGGCCTGCACGGGCAGCAGCGACTCGAGGAGTTTGGGGAAGTGGACCGAGAGGACTAGTTCAGAGCAGTCCTGCCGTCCCACCCCCACCTTGCTGTCGTTGGTCCTCAGCCAGACCACCAGGCGAGTCACCCCCCGGCTTCAGTCTGAAGTCAGATGCCTGAGCTGTAAGTGTCCTGTGAGGCCGGGAGTGAAGAAGTCTGCTTCAGAAAGGAGATCAACCCCTGATGTCTGAAAGGTGAATGACCGTCTCCTTTTGCTCTTTAGTTTATAAAATGAAATAGACAACGAACATGTCTTAAATGCATGCTTAGTAAATTTCACGGATGTGAAATTATCTGCATCAGTCATGCTTACTAAGAAAATAGATTTAATGCGAAGTATACAAATACATAAGAATTTACAAGATTGGCTTACAGTGGCTGCCCACAGAGTCTGGTGTGGAAGGTGCAAAAGGGCTGTCTGTGCACCACAGACCCAGAGGATGCAAACGGGTAGAACCGCTTCGGAAGGTAGTTGGCTGTGCCTACGAAGGCTACAGATGGGTCTACAGAGCGCCGCTCCCTTGGTACAAGCCAAGGGAAAATGTGCAAGCGTATGTACTGCTCCCTTCACAGGAAGGGAGTACGTGTGATTGAGTGGTAAGTGTGATTGCAGAGTTGTGATATACTCACGGGATGGAATACACTCGGCAGGTGTGCAATAAGGACGGCGGGTGTGTAACAGCATATGGGTCTCACAGACGATATGTTGAAAGCAGGAAAAGCATTCTAGTCACAGTGCACACTGTACGGACTCCTCAAAGTGAAGTGCAAAAGCCAGACGGAAGCCTGCAGGGGGCCTCCGCGAGGGAGCCACTGACGGAAGGGACAGGAGGGGCCCGTCGAGGGGATGGTGCTGTTCGTGCCCTGAGCTGATGGGTTATGACCACGGCGATTGGTTATTACCAATTACTGTGCCAGCTCGAGGGAGAAATGTCTGCCTGAAGGGACAGTTCTGGGTGCCGCTAAGGCAGGGGAGCCCGTGGAGGTGATGGCACCGGACAGCGGGCTTGGTGCCCAGAGAAGCAGAAGGGAAGTGGAGAAGGAAGGCTGCTTCTCTTTCCTCAGACGAGTCTCAGCCTCCACCTTGGACCTCCCCTTGGCTCCCAGCAGACCCTTCGGCTCCCAGGACGGACGCTCCCAAGACACCGTGGTGAGCCCAGGCCTATTGCAGGAGAGTCCCAGCTGCTCTCATTCTCTCCAGCGTGGTTAGTGTCAGCCTTTCTAATTCTAGCCATTCCAGAGAATGTGAACTGGTAGTTTTGATTCAGAATTCCTTGGTATAACTTACAGTGATCTTTGTTTATGCTGTTATTTTTAATTTTGATTAACAGCAATAGCAAGTCCTTACAAATGAATACCCACACCAACAGTTGCAGTTGTTGAGAATATATTTTGCTTTATTACTCTACCTTATACAGTATAAACAATATCAAAACATTCTTTCAGCCCCACCCCCTTGCCCCTTAGCAGCATTTAGTTGTTGATTTCTTCATAGCTCCCATTCTTTCTGGAGTGTGGTGGAATCTCAGTGTTGCTTTCATCGGCATCTCTCGAGTCCTTTGTGTATTCTAGATAGTAGGCCTTTGAGGAACAGCCGGTAAAAAGTTTTTCCCACATGGTTGTGGTATGGTGTATCTTTGCTTTGTGGGTGGTTTCTCTTGCTGTGGAGAAGCTTTTCAATAGAAATAAATCCCAGTTGTTGATTCTTTGTACTAATTTCCATGTGACTAAGGTTTAGTTCATAAAGTCTTCCCCTATACCAATGTCTTCAAGAATTCTACCTAACCTAACTTCCAGCAGGTTTACTATTCTTTTTTTAATATTTTGATTTT
This sequence comes from Thryonomys swinderianus, assembly GCA_004025085.1. Lineage (NCBI taxonomy): Eukaryota > Metazoa > Chordata > Mammalia > Rodentia > Thryonomyidae > Thryonomys > Thryonomys swinderianus. Next base: position 11,455 of record PVIC010014705.1, on the reverse strand, counting down.
TGATCCATTTTAATTTTAGTTTAGTGCATGGTAAAAGATATGGGTATACTTTGAATCTTTGGCAGGTTGAAACCCAGTTTTTCCATCTCCATTTATTAGAGAGGCTGTGTTTTCTCCAGTGAGAATGTTTGGCTGCTTTGTCAAAGATAAGGTGGCAAAGTATATCTGGAATTTTTTCTCCTTCTTCTAATTTGTTCCATTGATCAAGTCTATTTCTTTGCCAGAACCATGCTGTTTTTAGTATAGTAGCTTTGTAGTATAGCTTCAAGTTGGGGCTTGTGATACCACCTGCCTTGTCCTTATTACCTAGAATTGCTTTTGAGATTCTGGGTCTCTTTTGGTTCCAGATGAAATTTTAAAATGTTTTCTCTAGTTCTCTGAAACATGATATTGAAATTTCAGTCAGGATTGCATTAAATTTATACAGCAGTTTTGGTAGTTTGGCCATTTTATAATATTGATTCTTCCTACCCAGGAGCAAGTGGTGCCTTTTCATTTTCCGATGTCTCCTTTGATGTCCTTTTACAGAGTGTTGTAGTTTTGTAGTGTTGTAGTTTTCAGAGTAGAGGTCTTTTACTTCTTTTGTTAAATTGATTCCTAGATATTTCGTTTCTTTGGATGCTATTGTGAAAAGAATGGTTTCCCCCATTTCTCAGTGAGTCTGTTGTTTGTATATGAAAAAGCTATCAATTTTTGAGTGTTGACCTTGTATTCAGCTACTCTACTGAATCTGATTATTAAGTCTAGAAATCTTTTGATGGAGCTTTTGGGATCCTCTGTATAGGTATCATGTCATCTGCAAATAATGGTTATTTTAATGATTAAATTATTATTAATTATTAATAATAATTAATACTAATACCTTCTTCTTTTGCTTCACTCAGCACCAAGCCCTCTGGCTGGTGCCACTCACCCCCAGTGGTTCTCCTGTCTTCAGCTGCACCCAGATAATAATTAATTATTAATTATCATTAATCATTAAAATAATGATTATTTTAATATTTTGATATTTCTTAATGAGCTATGATAGGAAATGCCTATTGAAATCTTTCTCCCATTTGGAATTAAGTAACTGATTTTTTGTTATGGATTTATACAGGTTCTCTATATATTCTTGGTATTATTTATTTAATATATGTAAATTTATATTAAATATAACACTATGTATGTATATGTATATATACATATACATTCATATACATATAACTATGTGAAGGAATGTAAACATGACATGCATGATTACTGTATATATGTTAGTACAAATATAAATATCTCCTTTCAGTCTTTGTTTGACTCTTATTAATGTTTATGAATAATGGTTACTAATTTTATAAAATCCAATTTATGACCTTCTTTTTAAAAATTATTGTTGCAGGGCCAGAGGGTTAGCTCAGTGGTTCTGGCGCCTGCCTCGCAAGCGCAAGGTCCTGAGTTCGATCCCTGGTAACCACATATAATGCTGGGCGTGGAGACTCACGCCCACCAGCAATCAACACCGCATACCACAGTGCCGGACGTGGTGGCTCACGCCTGCCATCCCAGCACTCGGGAGGCAGGGACAGGAGGATTGCTGAGTTCGCGGCGGCTTGCCTGGGCACCATAGTGAGCTCAGGGCCAACCTGAACTACAAAGCAAGACCCTGTCTCAAAAAGCAAAAAAAAAAAAAATTATTGTTGCATTTGGTTCTGCTTGGGAAATCTTTATCTTCCCTCAACTTTACAAAGAGAGTCTCCTGTTTTCTTCTGAAAGTGTGATTACTTTAGTTTTTCCTTTAGGTTTATGACCCACCTTGGGCTAATCTTAATATGTGGTGTGAGGTAGGGTCAGAGTTTACTGCTCACGTTTTCCTTGTGGATGGCCAGTTTCTCTATCTCGTTTGTTCAAATAATCATTGTTTTCTCCCTGGGTTGTGGTATTATTTATCTTGCTCGCTGAACAAGTGATTATGGGTATAAGGGTTTATTTCTAGCTCTGATTTTGTTCCCTTGGTCCATGTGAATGTCCTTCCATAGGCGTGACCATCCATAATTGCTGGAACACTGGTGTGAAACTGGAAATCTTGCAGTGTGAGTCTCTCCAACCTTTTATTCTTCAAATCATCTTGTTCTAGGATTTTAATTTTCAAATACATTTTAGAATCAACTTGCCAGTTTACATACATACGTACATTCCTGATAGAATTTTTATTGATCTATAGACTAGTTTGGGAAGAACCAATTTCTTAATAATCCTGTATTATTCAAACCAAACTTGGGCCTTCTCTTTTTAAAGAGTTCTTTAGTTTCTCCTCTCAAGATGTCAAACTTAACAGCAACATTTAAATAATGAATAAAAATATACTTTATAAGTGTGTCAGAGAATCCATTACCTAAGTTTTATCATCTGAGCCACTTCTGCAGAGGCTGCTTTTCCAATGTCTCTGGGGGCTTTGGGGACATCACCTGCCGATGCATCATATCTTTCTGATTCTATTACTGATAAATATTAAATTCAATCCATGTCTATTTGATCTTCTTCAGGAGAAATGACAGCATATGTAAACCTAGTCGAAAACCTCTTATCTTATTAGAAAAAAATCCAAAGATGGGGAAACATTGGAATTGTTTTTTTTTTTGTTTTTGTTTTTTGTTTTTTGAGACAGAGTCTCACTTTGTAGTTCAGGCTGGCCCTGAGCTCACTATGGAGCCCAGGCAAGCCTGGAACTCAGCAATCCTCCTGTCTCTGCCTCCCCAGTGCTGGGATGACAGGCGTGAGCCACCACGCCCGGCACTTGGAATTGTTCTCTTATTTGTAGCTATTTGGTTCTACAACTCTTAAATCTGTCCTATTAGATTCTGAATCTTCTGACATTCCTTGTAGTAAATGGTGACAAACTTCTGGGTTATCGTTGTTTGTTATTGATCACCAATGGCTCATAATATTTTAATAAATGTTATTTCTCAAGCAGACTTAAGGTTATTATCTCACCAAATACTGAAAACGATGCTGTGACTATAACAGGGAGACAGTGTCTATTTTACTGAAGAAGCTGGGGACAGAGGGCACCTGTGGGCCCCGAGCCGAGTCCTGAGCCGGCGTCTGACCACCGCTGAGCAGAGCGTTTCTCTCTCTGTGCTGCCGCCAAGACAGAGCCGAGTCTGGGGGCGCCTGCCTCGGTGGGACGAAGTGAGTCTTGAAGGGAGGTGCGCCATTGTGGAGGCGCCGTTTCTTCCCGCTGGTGAGACTTAGGGAGGAGGCGGCTTTTCAGCTGCTTCAAGCTGCAGAGGAAGAAAAGGAGCTTTGAAATTCCTTCCTGTGCTCACTCTAAAGTGAAGCAGAATCCAGCACCCGCAAGACGCTGCGGCCTGCACACCGCGGTGGGCCTGGGGCCTGGCTGTGTCCTCGTGAGAGCCATGGACCAGCTGCCCCACCGGCCGCCCAGGTGGTTAGCTCATCCCAGACCGTCCTGAACAGACTGCTCAGTCAACATGAACTTTTAAAAGTCAAAGCAGGATCTTTCGCAGAATATTCTAGCGACAGTTGCTGAACATCCACAAAAGTGCGTTCAGATTCAAGGAAACACGTGAGTTTCAGAAACGTGGAGGTGTGAGTGTCTTCAGAACCACAGACTCGTCCGTGCCACAGCCAGTGGTTATTCCTCGGAGCTCACTCTGGGGTGCAGTGGCCCCTGCAGCCCCAGGGTGCTCAGGCCCGGCACGCAAGATGATGGGGAAGGGTGCTGCTCCGTGCGCTGGGAGAGTGTGTGTGCACAGACTGCTGTCCTCTGTGGGTCGGGGATGCCCCACGCGCTTCGTCTGTCCTCCCTCTTCCTCCCCTCATGATAGAGCACAGGGAGCCGCGTGCCAACCCAGGCAGCCAAGGTCACCATCAGCGGGGGTCTTGTCTACTGCACGCTGCTGATTCCTCCCTTTACCGTCTCAGGCAGATTCCCAGTGTCCCAGCTGCAATCCCAGGAGACCCGGGTGTGTCGGTCAGACCCTGTTGAGGTCTCTATTAACTAAACAGCGTGCACAGGGGTGGCAGACTTTCAGAGCCACAAGAAGAAAGGGAAAAAGATTTCAATGTCCTTCTCTGTTGGAGACTTGGCTTGACCTTTCTTTCAGGAAAGAAAATGGCATAAAGCGTAAGGTCAACAAAACGGAGCGGATAGATGTGTCAGAGCTTGTCCTGCTCGGATGGGAGTGCCGGAGGCGTATGACGGCACAGGACCGGTGCGGACTCGCTGGGCGGGCGGACTGCAGGCGGCTGGGAAGGGACTGTCCAGGGCGTTACCACTGACACGAACGGTTTCCGGCCTCCACGCCAGATGCACAGAGCTCTCGTCTGCAGTCGGTGCGGTCTCTGCTTCTGGCTTTTTTCTGTCCCCTCCCAGAAAACAGTCTTACGGGGGAGAGTAAGGAAAGAAAATGGCCCTGTGCTGAGCGTTTTTGACAGACACATTGTTACACTAGCAGCCGGAGGTTAGACCAACTGTCTTCTGCTGGGCTGCAGAATACGCAGGAAAGAGCCGTGCGTGAGGCTCACACGCCACAGACTTGGGCCTTAACCAACCCAGTCTGCCGTCAGGGCGGTCTGATCGGTGTGTGTGTGATTCAAGATGGCTCTTGGGGCCCAGCTGCCCCATCATCGAAGATGCTCCTGCTGCCACCCAGTGCTGACCGGCCCTCCTGAGCGCCGCAGCCCCGACGAGGCGCCTGCCTCCTCTCTGGGGCGTGAGAGAGCTCCACAGGGGCAGGGTGCCCTGGTGCTTTCTGAGCCTCGGTGTGTTGTTTCTGTGTGCCGCCCGTAGTCTGTGGGTACCCCGGGAGGAACTTGTGCTGGGTGCAGTTTCCTCCCCGTGACCCCCATGTCCACAGACCCGAGCGGGAGCAGGGCGCATGGAGTTTGCTCCTCCTCCTCACACGCTCTGAGACAAAGGCTGCTTAGCACACAGCCAGAAGGAACGTGTGCAAACGCACTCCATGTGTCCTCTTCAGGAAGTGGCACACACGTGTGCATATGTGCGCATGTGTGCTTGCATGTGTGGTGGAAAATGAGGGGACAGGCGCAGCTCACGCACTAGAGATGAGGCCAGAGCCCCTCTTCCTTGCTCTGCCCGGGGGTCGGGGAAGGGAGGAGCACAGAGAAACGGGGAACCGAGGGACGGAGCGTCCACCCCGTGGCCCCGACGGTGCCTCTCCGGCTGGGCCTGCGAGTGTGCCCGGTGGACAGGACGCACTAGCACAGCCAGAGGCCCCGTGCCTGCCTGGGGAGCACTGGGCTCCCGGCTCTGTCTTCACTGTGGTGTATGTTCTGTAGACACACTTGTACCTCGGCTCGTGGACATAATTCTCTCATGATTCTGCTTGCAAATCAAATTGGACAAAAACCGAAACAAGTTTCCCCCTAAGGTCAGCATCGCACTCAACGCTGAATTCAAGTCAGTTCTCATCCAATTCCGTTTGCAACCAAAACTGGAAAGAATGGAGCGTGTGAAGCGAGGTACCAGTGTATAACCTCCCTTGTCTCAGAGCCCTGGGCTGGGCCAGTGTGGCCTGTGATGTAATAAGAAATATATAGTTGGTCTTTGTCCCGGTGTTCAGTACAGAGCTCCTGAAACTAGTATTCCTGAGCCGTTAGAGGGAGGAGCTTCTGTTATTCATCGAAGCCATTTTCCACGGAGCCCAGGCTTCTGCCGGAGTGGTCACCCTGCGTGGCCAGGGAGCCTCAGGACAGGCAGTGCCGGACGAGCCAGCCATGCACTCAGAGGGTTGGAGCTTCCGCAGCACCGTCTAGGGAGGGCCGGCGGAGGCGGAGATCAGGCAGGGCCCGGCCCAGCAGGCCTGCGGCAAAGTCACAAGCGGAGGTCAACGGCGGGCTGAGGGGGGCTCTGGGTGCTGGCGGAGGGCCCTCCTGCCCTCCCGCCCTCCCTGCGCGCCCCTTGCCCTGCCTGTTCCCCAGCGCACTCTTTGCAGTAGGTGCGGTGTCTTCCCGAGCGCCGAGAGCCTGTCCCGCAGCGCATGGGACTCGGGGCACGCTCAGGGCAGCCCCGAGGTGGGGCCGGTCACCGAGCTCCGGAGGCCCAGGATTGCGGGTGGACCGCGCTGTGCGGCAGAGCCCTTCGCCACACGGCCCGTGCTGGGGCCGGGCAGCTAGTGTCCGGGTTCAGACCGCAGGACACTCACCTGGCGCCTGGAAAGTACACAGTTGGTTGCGGGCACGGAAAACCCCACCCATCTGTGCCAGAAGCGTTGAGTCGCCGCGGCACGCGGGACTCCGGAAGAGCTCCCTGTGCAGCGCGCAAGCCAGGCCTGGGGACCGCTCAGCCTTCCGCTGGCCCTGCTGCGGCGCCCGTGCACAGCCAGCGCTTCCTGACGCCTCGCTCGAAGATGGCAAGAGCTGCCAGTGTTTTATTTTATTTTATTCTAGCGGCCGCTGCGGAAGGAGGTCCTGATTCTGCCTCTGCTCTCTCAGCGGGGAAAGTGAACTTCGAGGAGGTGGAGGCCGTTGCCCAGGCCACTTGGGGAGGAGACCGTCACCATGGCAACGTGCATTTCCTTAGCAAGGCGATTAAAGACCCCGGATTTGGAGCCTGCAGTGAGGCGTCTGGAGTAGGCCGGGAGGGAGGCTTTGTGCCCAGGTAGAATATTCACTCAAACTGAAAACTTCAATAACATCGCTGTCTTTGTCCAAACGGACAGAGAGCTTTATAACACCTCAACTCTCTCTGCTATTTTAAGTAGATTATAAAATTGAATGGTTACATTTATTATAAGTTAGAAAAACTACCCTTTCGATTTATTGTTATAGATCCTTTAAATCTTTCATGATGATGATTTTGTGATTTGAAATTCTAACTTAACTTTTATGCCTTGAAGCGACAGGGCCGTCCCTTCCCTGTGGGGTGACAAGTCCCTCTTTCTTTCCTCGGATGGGAGCACAGGCCCGGTGTGGATCCGGCAGCGAGAGGCGTAACAGGCACTTCTGGAGTCTGTTTACATGGCCTCTCGAACGTGATAGTCAGGTGACCGTACAGGATTGTGCCTGCGTGGTGGCTGCCCCTGGAGGATGTAATGACACCGCTTCGCGGGGCGGTGTGGGTCCTCTGAGCCCAGTCCGACCGCTAAAGCCCTCGGTAAGCAAGAGCTGTTTGGAATCCAAGCGGCCATCACCGACAGGACTCTTGTCACTTAGAACTTCAGCATGCACGTTTTTCTGGAAAACCAAGCACACAAGCAAGAAGTTTTACGCATTTAAAATTTTCCTAGTGATATTACCGGACATAACAGACACCTGCCCTCACCTTGATAGGACTGCTTGACATTCTCAAGCAGCAGAAGCTGGCAAGGCCAGCTGGGACCGGTTTCCTGCACTGCCGGGCGGCGGGCGCAGGGCTGATGTTCACTTGTCCGTTTCTCTTTCATTCTTCACCGCCTGCTGCGCAGGGGTCAAGCCGGAGCCGCTTAGTCATTCACACCAAAGATTGGATCCCGGAGATGCGAGGGAGGCTCTCCTCCTCCCTCCTCCGAGGCAGCTCAGGGAGGCTCAGCCTTCCGGTGTGTGCAGAATCCTTTGTTTCTGTGGCAGAGAAGAGAGAGCTTCGTTGTGAGGCTGAGATCAGATGCTGAGGGGAGCGGAAGTGCAGGAGAATCCTGTCTTCCCGTCACCCAGACGCAGGCAGGCGGTCAGCACACGTCCGTCTGGGCTCAGGGCGAAGCGGCCCGCAGGAACGCGCTGAGCCGGGCGCCCTGGGGCCGGGGTGCGGCAGACATGGAGATGGGGCCCAGCTTTTCACTTGTGCTGTGAGACCCTGATGAGCCGTTTGCATCTGTTCTCCGTGGCTAGCGAGGCCTGCTCTTCCCGGGCCACTTCTGGAGGCTGCTGGAAGCATCCACGAGCATGCGTGGAACAGCCCTGGACCACGCGGCAGCAGGGCTGGGCAGGCCCCACGTGCCGGCCCCACGTCCGCACGGCACGGGCGGACGGGCAGGGCCACAGGGACACAGGGACACAGGGGCCACTCGCAGAGGGAGGGCCTTGGGCGGGGAGCGGGGGGGGGGGCTGCTCCTTGCCTCCCGGGCAGCACTTGCCGCGAGCCCTGGGCAGAGCCGTGTGGGGAGAGCCGCGACTTCAGCGCCCAGGACCCCCGGCCGCAGCCCCAGCCCTCACACCCGCTGTGGCCCAAGCCCCCCAGGATGTGCCGAGGACCGACCAGGCCCGCTCTGCGTCTGCCTGGGGTTCCAGTGCACGACCGTGGAACGTGTGTGTCACGATTCAGTGTCCCGCGAGGTCCTGAATGCCGAAGCAGAGCTGACGTTGACTTTTGCTAAAGTGAAAATGTGCTGCAAATAGTTGAACTGGACAAGTAGCCCTGCGCGAGCTCCTTGGTGCCCCACGGCCCGTGCCAAGGCTTTCCCGTGCTCTCCTGCTGAATTTCAAGCCGCACGGTCTGAGATCATGTGATTTATCCACATTACATCTCAATTCAGAACCCAGAGGTCAGAGGGGAGGCGCCCACCAGACACGGCTCCGGGATCGCTGGGGAGCGCCGGCCAGTGCCCGGCAGTCATCCAGCAGGGCGCCAAGGACTCGGTGAAGCTGCGTGACCCCGGGCCTCTGAGGCCAGCTCTTCCTGAGCCGCAGCCCATTGTCCTGAGGGCATCCGTCCTGGGCTCACCGGTGGACAGCAGGGTCTGGCCAGCCTGTGACCACCCTGGCTGTGGGTCCTGGGTCACTGGGCCATGGGGTCTCTCCTGTCCGTGTGCACGCGTCCTACCTAGGGCGGCCCTGACCTGGGGCTTCCTGGTGGAACATATTCACACACACACACTGTGACATCTTGGGTCCAGATGTCCCTCCAAAGCCTCAGCGGTCACAGGTGATCTTTATAGCAGTCGCTGAATCTGCAGTGTGTGATGCTGGGATTAAAGGGACATGATAGCAAATCTGTCACTGACTGGTTTGGCATCACCCTAATCCCTGTTGCCTGGATAAAAGGAAAGGTGCAGACAGATGCTGTTCAGGCCCCTGTGTTTTTGCTGTCTTCTGCTGCCCGCTCTCTGCCGGGTGACGCCTGCTGAGGAGCAGCCGTTATGGACTGAAGCCTCCGCACCCTGGGAGCTAAATAAACCTCCCCTCTAACTTCGGGGTCCAGTATTTTGTCTCAGCCATGGGAGAAAAGTAACTAAAGCACATGCATACACAGGCATGCACACACACATGTGTGCACACATGCAGTGGTGATGACAAGTGGACAGAGACCTCAGCGGGTCAAGGGTGGGGCTGGAGCGCGCAGCGTGGCTCGTCAGCCCCTGTGGCGCGCCCTCCTGTCGTGCCGGGGAGGCTTAAAGCAGAGGGAAAGGCACGCGCAGGCCTCTGGTCTTGCCGGCCCCGACCGCCACAGAGGTGCTGTGCCGCCCCCACGGTGAGGGGTGTATGGGAGGCCGGACGGGAGCCACTGCGGCCTCAGAGTGGGCCGGGCCGCTGCCTGCTGGCTCGTGGCATTAGACGTCCTCCGGGCTAATTAGCTCGTGGCAGCTGCCCGCTTGACCTTTGCGCTCCTGGCGCAGCGCACGGGAGACGAGTGCTTCCTCTCCGGTCTCCACCACACAAGCACAGAAGGCACCCATGACCCAGAAACAACGCCAGTGGCTAGACGTTCTGCCCTCGGGCAACTAAATATTGATACGGATCTTTCTAGAAACGCATTATTCCAGGTTTTGGTCTTTGATTAAAGATACCCCTGTTCTTGGGGATGATTAGTAAAAATTGCCAATCGCACAACTGTAGAATGGTAGAATATTAAGTGATGATGGTGCAATTATGTCAAGTGACAAAAAGCGCACGGACTAAAGCACTCTGAAAGATGCGTGCGTGTCCTAGGCTGCGCGCGCCGTGCTCGGGTTTACGGCGTCGGCCCGCCCTGACGGCTCTCCAAGGCCTCAGCCCTGCCCAATCACCGGGGCTTTCTTTCCAAGAAAGTCAGCAACTGCAGCCAGCAGCAGCAGATCCTTTTTGCTTTTCCTGCACCCTGCGGACAGCACGGCTGGCCGGGACCTTCCCCTCCGCCGCCGGCCCCAGCGCTCCCTCCTGACCTCCTGGTGCACATCCCTCTGCAAACTGCTCGGAATTCGGCTTGAAAAGGACATGGAGGTCCACGTGAGGTCACAAAGCTCAACAGCTTCTTATGAAAATGTCAGTTTTTAATATAAATGTACCATTTTAAAGAAGATGGTTTCTAAGCAATTTAAGTGCTTATGAAACATGGGAGGAATTTCTTTACTCAGGTCAGAGAGTTTCTGTGCGTGTGTTGGTTTTGAATCTCCCCTGTCTTCAGGGCTCACCTAGTCTGTACCCAGCATGTAATGGAGGGTGCTAAAAGGATGACACAAAAACAGATTCTGGGGCTGGAGGATTAGCTCAGTGGTTCCGGTGCCTGCCTTGCAAGCGCAAGGTCCTGAGTTCAATTCCCGGTAACCACATACAATGCTGGGTGTGGAGACTCACGCCCACCAGCAATCAATACCACATACCACATACCACAGTGCCGGGCATGGTGGCTCACGCCTATCATCCCAGCACTCGGGAGGCAGAGACAGGAGGATTGCTGAGTTCGAGGCTTGCCTGGGCACCATAGTGAGCTCAGAGCCAGCCTGAACTATAAAGCGAGACCCTGTCTCAAAAAAAAAAAACCCAAAAAAACCAGATTCTGAGGGTAACAGGGAGTTGCCTCCCTGCCGCACTGTGCTCTTTATTCACTGGAATTAAATTTTATTGCAACCAGTGAAGGAGGACCCAGAGCTGCTTCAAAAAGTAGCAAGAAAGTGGGAAAGTGTGTTCAAGTGAAGGGTGCTCTTTGAGGGAGGGAAACGCGTCTTTTACTGTAATGCAGTTTAAAAATGTAAAAGCTCAGCATAATTTTTTTTTTTTTTTTTTGCTTTTTGGAGACAGGGTCTCGCTTTGTAGTTCAGGCTGGCCCTGAGCTCACTATGGTGCCCAGGCAAGCCGCCGCGAACCCAGCAATCCTCCTGTCTCTGCCTCCCGAGTGCTGGGATGACAGGCGTGAGCCACCACGCCCGGCATTGTGGTATGCGGTGTTGGTTGTTGGTGGGCGTGAGTCTCCACGCCCAGCATTATATGTGGTTACCGGGGATCAAACTCAGGTCCTTGCGCTCACGAGGCAGGCGCGGGAACCACTGAGCTAACCCTCCGGCCCTCAGCATAATTTTTTTAACCACACTTTGTACCGAGCCACTTTCCAGAATAACTGCAGCACTGTACGTTCTCATGGAGGCGCAGGAGGGCGCGGTTTCCCCCTCTCCTTCCCTCCTGAAGTCGCTCCGTGTTCTTACTACGGCCGCGCGAAGCGAGTGAAAACGGGGTCGTGTTCTGCTGCGGTTCTGACACGCATTCCCCAGATGATCAACACAGTGAGCACCTTTCATGTACTTGTTGGACGTTTGTAAATCTTCTTTAT